>JABCKT010006506.1:0-78788 GCA_018858115.1 Tephrocybe rancida
TATGACGAGCCTGATATCTAGTGAATTTCCAAATATGGTATGCTGAACCTCTCGGATCACACATATGATGCCATCGACTCGGAGCACCGTTCACCAACCACCGTTTACCAACAACAAACGCAGCCAAATCACTGTATAGAAGTACAAATGTGTCTGTAACCATTGTTCACCATCTTCCGATGGCATAAAAAACACTCTTTACTGACCATCATTCACATTAAATAATGAAAAATAAAGTCATAAATAAAGTCATAAGCAACCTTGACGTCGCTTGCAAACTGTACCACTTTCAAACTGTTCTGAACTGTACCACTTAGAATTGAGCAGCCCTTTGTGGTGTCACGAGCGCTTGAACTAGTTTTCGACACATTAAATTTATACGGGAAGCGCCTACTGCTGGACACGCTGAGCGTGATCAGATACGGTAAGGTAAATTAACCGGCGTGTGACAGTTCTCACGACTGGTCGAATTCATGGAGGGGCATAAGTAATCCCGAGGTGGCTGGTGCCAGCTGGAGATGGTCTCGTGACCTGGGTATTTGTGTCGTGGTAAGGGCTGGGACCCCATCAGGACCCAGTACGTCACAGCGACGGGAGTTTAATAGCGTTATAGCGCGATTTCCTGGAAGCTGGCTCTTTCACACTCTATATACACCATCTAAACGGCTGCCTCCCGGCTATCTATCTCTTTACACCTCCCATCTGTATGCATATCTTGGACCGCCTCTGCATGTGTAGCGACTAACCCCCGGCCTTGAGTGTATCGTTTTCTCGCGACCTTGCTCTGCCTTGTATCAGCCTTCCCGTCTGCAGAGTGACAAGCACGGACCAAAGAAACAGGCCTCTACTAATGGAAAACGCTTCCACCTAGACTCGCGCAGCTCATGTGGGCTGGGACGCTGCCTATCCTTAGTCGTGCAGACACTTTGGTTCTCCCCCGCCCCTCCTGCCTCTCCTGCTCCACTTCTTCTCCCGGCCTCCTCGACGACGATGGCAAACCAGGCGTAGGGCTGAGAAAACGCATCGAAACCTCCACTCCGTCTCCGAGCCCACAAGCGGGAGAGGATCCCGGGTATATCGATGCTGGGCTATGGGAGTCGAAGTGTGCTTGGTGGTGGGGGATTACTCCTGCGTGGATGGGGCCTGGTAGAGGTCCTGAGAGGGCAAGGCGCAAACGGGCGTGATCAATGCATAGCACATGTGTGTGTATGTGGTCGCATTCCGGATATGAAGGCGACCCATACTCAACCAACTTCACCAAGGATCACGACGATAGAATTGAAGTGCCATAAATTCCACGCACCACACACAGACACGGACGGTTTCATATGGCACGGCTTGTACGATAATCACATATCCAATCAATATGATCATGCTATCATAGAGCTTGTCTGCCTCGTCATGACATGATCTCCAAGCTGGGAGACACACTCACGCGTACTCTATCTCTCGTCAGAGGGACAGCACCCATTACGTCCATCTCTATCTGTAGCTCTTATGTGTCTATGACGTGTACCACCACTGCACAACTCCACGCTAACGCTCGGCCTAATAACTGATAGACACGCTTGGCCTCACCACCCCGCTATGGGATGTCAAGGACTCATAATCATGGCACCCCGAAACTCTGAGCAGCGAATCACAGAATATCATTTACGTTTCGCCTCGACCCCGTTTACGTCCGTCTCCACGCGACGAAGCACGTAAACATACCTTAGGTACTGCTGTGCCTCCGTAAAGATTACAGTATTCGCAAGCCTATTTCCTTCTCGTGTGTACAAACGCAACGCTCTCCGCATGGTTTGAGCTTCCAAATTCTCGTGCGTACGATATTCCAGCGTCCAGCTTCCCGCGCGTACGATAGCGTCCACGACGCAGCACCGAGCTTGGCTTTACGCGTATGCACGACAGAGAAACAGACTAAGTCGCATACAGAGGCCCTCGTCAAACGCTGAACGCTGAAGCTTGTCGAATGCTCGAGCACCGTCGCCTGCAGCTGAGCACGAGCGCCCTGATCTACACGCCACATATCCGATACCTACTGTACATTCACAGCCCTCCTACACACACACATCAGTGACATACCCCGCAAATTCCACGTGTGAGCTTCCCCGCTGCACACACACTCCCGAGCCCCCCTCTCCCCCCCTTCCCCACACGCACGCTGCCTACGCCCGCCCACCCGCCGACACGACACCGTACCTCCCACCTCCGGACATCCGTGATCGGAGCACTTGCATTGAGTCCAAGTTTAAACACTCCAATCAATCAATCCCCTTCCTCTTCCTCCTCCGTCCCCCTTACCCTCCTCGCCCCACCCAAGCCACCCAAAAGGACAAAACTCAAAAACATAACGTACGTCCCGTCCCCGACGTCCGTGATCGGAACGCCCCATACATTTCCGAGTCCGAGCCCAAATATAAACCAGGCGGTGCCCGTCTCCTTCCCCCACCGCCGAAACACGTCTGAATCCCTGATCAGCTCTCGAGCATATGATCGGGCGACATATTTAGCTTATGGAAGGATGGAAGTACCCCCTGATGGGATAGATTGGCATTTGGCACCGCCCGGAGTGTGCTGTGTGTTTGAAGATCATGGTGTGTGCGGTTTCGGGGTGTGCGAGCGAGGCCGGGGTAGGTCCAGACGATCGATGAACGGGAAGGCAGGCGGTGGGACGGCGTCGGGATTGGGCGTGCGCTCTCAGAAGGGGGAAAAGCCGGCGCGATTAGACGGGTGGGTGCTGTGATGTGTATATGGGAGTGGCACGGAGATTCGTTGGGAGTTTGCACGCGGAGTGTGAGGATGGGATAGAAGAGAGGAGGCGTGCTCCTCAGTAAGTTGTCGACTCAGATCTCGGTGTTGTATATATTGGATGGTGCACGCGGAGAATGGTGTTCGCGTAAGAGACGGCGATCGAACATCATGCTCGTGTTGCAGGCTTGCTACTTCACACAGTAGAAGGGGCCTGGAAGAAATTGTGCCACGAAGGGGAAGGTTTTCGGGACGTAAGTTGCTCATGAAGCTCGGGGTCTATCGTGCAAGTTCACCGGTTCACAAGAGGAAGAAAGAACTTCGAAATGGGCGGGACAAGACTATTGCAGGGCTTGTAACCCGTGAGGTGGGTGTGAAAGGTGGAGCCAGAGGGGAGTGGCGAAACTCAGTGTTTGTCGTGCCCGAGGTGTGTCTGAGCCTTTCTTGCTCCAAACCTCCGGTCTACCCTTCCATTCGTCCGGCTGCTCGCGCAGCACAATCCCTCCACGAACTGCTCCAAGTGCTCCGCTTCCTCTACGCCCACTCCACACCCCACAAGCTCAAGCGTCTCGATCGCACATCCACTCTCCCGGCGAGCCTTCACCGTCCCCCCCAGCGCCTGCATGGGCGTCCTGTTTTTCCGATCGACGCTCTCGTGCAGATCGCTACGGAAGACGGATAGTATTTCCGTGGACAGGAAGAGGAACGTGCCCCCCACATGCGACGGCGTCATTGCCTCCACCGCGGATGCACCAAGAGATTCGCGTGCAATGTCGCCGTGGCCGGCCATGACGATCGTGACACCCTGTACATGTATTATCGGGAAAATAGGGGGGCCCACTGCGAGGGAATATCAAACACTAGTATGATGTGTTGGAGGTTGGCAAGAGGGACGGTCTTAATGAGTCGTTCGACGACAGAGGATTTTCGTCTGTCGTTTTTTGAGTCCACTTCGAGGTTGGGCTGGACGCCGCCGATGTGGTTAGTGATGTTGCCAGGGCCCCTGAGCCACACCTGGGAGTGTGACGCGTTCGTTACTGAAGTTCGGTGTGTAGGACCAGCGTGCCGCGTGAATGGGCTTGCACTGGGCTTTTCCACCTTGTGAAGTGTGGGGAGCTAGGGAGGGGCTGTATGATATCGAAACAAGAGACCGCAGGAGTAGAGGGTCCTCATACTCAAAACTCCTCAACAAGATGAACTCGATGGTGGGAGTGAGCGGCGTCGGGTCTATCATCGAAGCACGTCCCTTGAACCTGATTGACGAAATCAAGAGGTCCTTGTAGCCGAATCACGCATGGAAGGATCATATAATTGATTTCCAGAGACATCTCGAGGGCGTTGGTCAGCGTAAGCGAGAGTCTTTCGAAGACAGTCCTGGCCTGGGCCAACGACCAACGCACAGAGGTCCCATCGTGTTTTGTCCATTCGTCGGGAAAGTGGATGCAGAGAAAGATCGGCGGACTCTGTCGAAGAACGACCGCTTCTGGGCTGACCAAACCTTTCGTTATCTGCAGGTGGTGGAGGCGCGGTGTCCCTCCAGAGAACATATCCTCGAACTGGTCCTGGCCATCGTAGTCTTCCAGCAATGCAGCATAGGTCCCAAAGATGGCGGCGTACCGTCCTTGATGTAGATCGGCGGGAGAGTTTCCAGATGCTAAGCTCGCGGAAACGATCTACGACGGCTAGGCGCCAAATGCAACATGGGCCTGCAGATATTTTTTGGAGCTGTCCAGTCTAACGTCCAAAGGACCGGACCTCGATCAGTGCTGGTCCATTTCTCTAACCCGTTTCCTGCGATAACCGGGAAAATTGCGGCACCATCAGCGGACATATCCTAGCGTAGCATGTCGCGGGTGTACATGAGGGTGGCTGCCATTTCGGGATTGGATTATAATATCTAGATCCACGAAATTGATAGCTGATCTCTTCATTTTCACCGTCGATTTGGATATAGTCGAATATCATGCAGAGGAGTTCCGGTGGGAAGAGAACAATGGGATGACGCGATGTGGAGGCTGACATTAGGCGACCTCACCCATGCGCCAAAATGTGGAAGATAGAGCTGACGAGAAGCGATAACCATTAGGTCGAATACAAGTATATCAGTGGAAGGAAGCTTCGACCACCCGTTGACCATTCGCAATGCGACTTGATCACCAGTCTAATCAAATGACAATGGCGCCTATTGAGCGAAGGGCGAAAGGGGGTGTGGCTAGCGCTCGGCCCGGCAGAGATGTTGATTTGGCTATGCAGAGAAGGTGCGGAGAAGATGCACTGGACTGGACACGTTTCGGGTTAGTTTTTGGGGGAGGGAGCGATGTAAACTCCCTAGGCTCTGATGCCTTGACGAGCTACGGGGGCAGCGTTAGCCACAACCGACCGATCCCCGGAGCGTGTACTCACAATAATTAATCTCATCCGTGCTGCTACATCAGCGAGAGCCGACGAAAAATCGGCACAGCCGCATCCGGCGAAAACCAGTTCAATTCAAAGGCCTATTTCCAATGGGCCTAGCCTCGGGCTCTTGAAACCGCCCCTGAAGACGATCACGACCAAAATATGTGAGGAGGAAATCGTATTTGATGAGAAAAAATGAAGCCTTGATTCTTATACTCAGGGCTTACCTCCAGGTCAACTTAGGCTCCTAACATCAGGCCATCGACATGTTGAGATTGGGCGAGACAAGCATTCGAGGAGGAGGAATGTTTGACCAGAAAATTCCATTATATCGATTATCTGCGTGCATGCAATACACGGAATTCTCTTGAGGAGCTCGGTCTCGTCGTGGTGCTCAAGGTAACTGAAAGAAATTTATTCAAATGAAGTGGAAAGGGGCATGGGTATAGTATACAACACGTTAGAAACAAACCGGTCAAATTATAAATCCTCCTCGGCATCACTCAGCACGTCTCCTCATCCTTGTAATCATAGAACGTGTCGACATTGACGCGACCTCCATAGAGGAATGTATATACGCCTCTGCGGCGCAGGCTGGCATTTCCGCGCTGTGTTAAGATATTCGTCAATAAAAATAAAATAGCCGAGTAAGCTAGCAGGAATGGACCTTGAAGGACAGACTCCCTTTCACGGCTTTGAGCGCTTGCTGCAGGTATCCCTTGACCTTTTGAGTCCTATTGAGGCAGAAAAGTCAATTTCAGGATGAGGAACGAAGGTTCCGCTGGAATCACGTACCTCGCCTCTTTGGGAGTGCCCTGAAGCGCAGCTTGTGGTCCATGCGGGCCAGGCTTTGCGAGAAACTCTTTCAGAGTCGCGGTGGATTCGATGGTCTCTGTACGGACAATATAAATAAAAGAAAATGACCACAAGTTTTTCGAATGTCACATACCGACTTTTGCCAATTTATGAGGCAGAACGACGCCCATTTCGCTCGTCACTGCCACTCTGCCATTCCTCTGAGAGCCGTTCATTGTCTCCAAATCAACCGTGGAGGGCTCAGTGGGCTTCAATGTGTCGGTTTTGGCCATGTTGGGGGGTACGATGTCGCGGTGGATAGAGCGAGTATGGCGGCAAGTAACGATAGTTGTGAGTAGTGTGCACACGTGATGGCCTCAGGTCCATGTTAGAGGAGAGCATCGAGGGCGACGACGATAAGACATGGAACGAAATATCATTCGGGGACCCATTGTCAACGAATTCACATAAGAAAGTGCACAAAAGTACCAGCAGAAAGCCAATCAGCACTCTGTGTGGCGCTTTCGTCGTCGATGCCATGGATGAGGAGAAAGATAAGCCATTGCAAGGATGACAATGATTGAGGTTGAAGCCAAGGTTTGCAATGTTTGTGGTTGCCAGCGCTTAGCGCTTGTTCCTCACGAGACCTTGGGCGCTTAGTCGGGATTTCGGGCGCTTACACGTGAATTTTGAATCAATATCAAATTTTCCCGTTCCGCCTCCGACCCTGGTCGACTAGTACGCCCCAAAGAAGTCCTTTGTGCTGAGGCTGGCTGCACTTCTTCACTTCATCAGAAGTAGCCCCGGTGCGTCGAAGCCCACCTCACCACCTGGCACCCTCGACCGTAACCGCATCAGACAAGCTTGTTACAATACAGCACTATTCAAGTACTTCAAAAATCTAGGGCGCCTACACGAATATATGTCGAGCCTCGTCATGACATCTTATTGGGACCTTTATACCTCTATATGTGTCCTCTATCGTGGTAGCCCCCACCACAAAGCAAGAGTATCGATTGGAAGGCAGGGCTCAAAAATGTTTTCTGAAGCTTCAATGCTTCAAGTTGTAACCTGCTAGGTCACCACCTCGTGTCCGGGTCCTCTCTACTCCATACCGTTTGTCCACCGCGCCGTTCCTCCTCAGTTTTGTCGCGTAGCACGAGCTTCCCCATTGCAAAACCCTCCAGGTCACCGTCCCCCCGGTCCTCAGTGCGCACACTCCGCACCCCACAAGCTCAAGCGTCTCCAACACATACTTGTCTCTCATCGAACCTTCACCGTCTCCCGCAACGCCTGCATGGCCACCCAGTCCTCAAAGCCTATGATCTCATGCAGCATTACGTGGGGGATGGGCGGCATCTGCATGCACGGGAAGAGGAACATACCTCCCTCAGTCGATGGCGGCGTTGCTTCCGTGAACCTGCTGAGAAATTCGGAAGCGACGTCGAAATCGGCCTTTCCAATCCTGACACTCTTTACATGCGTCATCTGGGCGAAGAGGGGATCCACCGCGTGGGAAGGCCGGGGCCCAATATGATGTGCTGAAGATTGGTGAGAGGAAAGCTCGTGATGAGTCGGTTGATAGCAGAGAAGTTGTTGCATGTCGTCGAAAGCACGACACGACTTTCGATATTGGGCTGGACGCCGCCAATACGGTAGGCAGTGCTAGTGTCGCTCAGCCATACCTGGAGCATGACTTGTTCGTGGTGGAATGGAGTGTAGGTTTATTGTGCCACGTGGATGGGCTGGGATTGCGTCCTATACCTCGAGCTCTGGTGGCGTGGGACGGCAGGGAGGGGATGTGTGATATAGAAGCTCGGGACCGCAGGATCAGAGGGTCTATACACTTAGAACTTGTCAATGAGACGAACTCGGTCGTGGGGGGTAAGCAACATCTGATCCATCATTAAACTACAGTCTCCGAATCGGCTTGACGAGATCGAAAGATCCTTGAGATTAGGAAGGTGGATAACTTGCGGAGGTCAGTGTAGTCGATGTCTGGGGACCTGACCAATACATTGGTCGGCCAAAGTGACTCGAGCATGGGAAGGGCTTCAATGGTGGTCCTGGCTTGATCCAATGACTATAAGCAGAGGTAGAATTCTCTGTGGCCCAAGTTTCGGGAAATGCGAGCCAAAGAGAGGTCAGCGGGCTCTATCGAAGAATAAAGGATCCCGAGCTGAGAAAAATCGGCTATCTGTAGATGGCGGAGACGTGATGTCCCTCCTACAAATACGTCCTCGAACTGGTCCTGGCTCTCATACCAGCTGTGGCTGTGGCTGAAGGATAGGTGCATGCTTTCTAGCAAGGCAGTACAGGCACCAAAAACAGCCACCGTTCTCAGGTCGGTGGGAGGGATTCTTCATGCTGAGCTCGCGGAAATGGTCCCAGAGGGCCGGGTCGCCAAATACGACATGGACCGGCGCGCGGTTCGTGTATGTCCAGTTTAATGTGCAAAGGCGCAACCCGGACCGTCTTCCTAACCCATCTCCAGTGGTTGCCGGGAAAAACTCGAGTCCATAAGCGAGCACGGTGTCCCAACGCACCATGCCGCCATGCAGAGCAGACCTGAGAAATGGGTGCACATGGCAGAACCTGCCAAATCTGAAATGGGATGAAATTACTTCTAGAATAATTCGGATCTTCTCGTACTCGCCGTCAATCCGAATACAGTCGATATCATGCAGGGTATTTCCAGAGGGAAGAGCGCAAGAGGATAACAGTCCTGAGGACTCACATCAGGCGAGTTCATTCGTGTGCCAAATAGTGGAAGGTACTAGGTGGAGTGGGGGAGAAAGTGACAACTTACACGATGTCGCAAAACCACTCATATATACCATGCAGAATGATCGGCATTAGCCAGAGTTGACTCTCAGTGAGTTATACGAATGTCATGAACCACTCAAATGTGTGTATACTTCGTCTCCTTTTCGCCGAGTCATAAATTCGGAGGCATCGCACATGCTGGTACATACGTTTTAACTGGGCCAGATATTCAAGTCTGTTAATGAAAAGAACATGGAGTGCTAGTCGAAGTTTTCACGCATTCAAAGCATGGATGTCAAATTTCGTTAGAGAGCCGCCAGCTGCAGTCTGGCGTCTCCCCTACACAGACAGATCAAGTCGTTCCTCCTTTCTGTATGCAGATCGATGCAAATGACCCGCAACCTTTGTCGGGCAGAGGTGGAGGCTGGTCACTTGGAGACTCTTCAGATTATATATTGCCAATGTTGGAATCGGCGGTCGTCGCCCATTTCACGCGTAAGGCAGCGGCTTCGTTTGTGAGGAAAAACCCGACGGTTTCAATAACAGTTCAGTGTGAACGGGTTCACTACGTCCGACTTTCAATAGATGGGATTATGTTGACATTGTATTGTGTCTGATAGCGTCAGGAAGGAATTCAGAAAAAGTATTATTATTCAAGTAGCGAATGAACGCGATCGGTATCGTTTCCTACGCGTAACCTAAGATACAACTTCAAAACGAAGGGAAAACAATTCATGGAAAGGACCATACGGTCTACTTCATGTAATACTCGACATCAGTGCATCTCCTGGCACTTGTAGTCATAAAACGTGTTGAGGTTGACTCGACCTCCGTAAAGGAACGTATACACGCCTCTTCGGTGCGTTCGGTCTCCATCTCCGCGCTGTAGTAGAGGGTATGTATATCAGATGTTGCTAGCGCAGTCAGGGGGTGGCACGGACCTTCGGGCACATGTACGCTTTCACAGCTTTGAAAGCACTCTTGAGACGGGTGAAGCAGGATAAAGGCTTTTGGACACTATGGGAGTGGATGGAACCAGATTGAGGTCACGGCAAAAAGGTCAATATGAATTTTACATACTTTACTTCCTGGGAAGCGCCCTGAGGCGCAGAGCGTGCTCCATAAGGTTCTAGCTCCGTAGTAGTGTCATTCGAGACAGTGACAGGTTCAATTACAGCTAAATGGTCGGGTTTAGCGAAGATGGAAAGGCTAAAGTCATGAGGCTGGCACATACATGATTTTGTGAACTTGTCAGGAAGAGAAGTCGCCTTATTCGAGATTGCAAGTTCATCGACAACCTTGGGATAGTTTCTGGGCCCCAGAGCAGGCGTAGGAGTCTCTGGTAGCGTCTTCGAATTGATTTCGGACATGTTTAGTGGCGTACGACGTCGAGGTGAGTGGCGTGAATATGGTGAGAATACCACTGGGCGGCTGTGTGCACTTTGGGGTGTGCTACACGTGATGGTCTTCTCCAGCGTAGGTCTTACTGTCGAGGAGAATACATAGAGCAACGTCAAGGTACGAAAGTTTATTTGAGGTGTCCATTATTTCTGAGAATGACCATGCATTCGTCGAAGACGACACGTTGACTTCCGGGGCGCGGTGGAGGCAGGGTATCGGACGAGAGTGACAGGTCGTCCAACGGTGACTGACGATACAGCATCGCTGTGATTTTCAACCAGCTGAGGTGAAATTTGGCCAAAATGGGTCCTCGAAAGAGGTTGCACATGTTAGAAGGGTTCGTGGACCGTCCTGGATCGAGTCTGAGAGCCATGAACAAGTTCCAGGTTGCAAACGTAGTTAAATTCATAAACGACAAAGATGGGCCGGTGGGTATTGGTAGTAATAGCGCTCAAAGGTGCAGAACAAGTGATGGAACAATGTCAAGTTCGAATGAGTCAAGTGCATTGGTTTCTATCGCCCTTCACCTGGGTCGGTCGGGAAATTTACTAGTCGCCGTCAGCCTTCGGAAAATTCACTGGTTGCCGGCGTGCTTGTTTCAGTAATTCGACACCCACGCCTTTCGCACACTTATTCTTGTGTGGGAGCCTCGAACGTCGAAGTATATATATACGGTGCGTTATGTCCTGAATTGGTTATGACTGAGAAACCCGCCCTGCGTTATGCGTGACAGGTGGTCAATTAAGAAACCGATTCGCCGCGGGCCCAGGACATAGGAGTAGGGAGTAGGAAAAATTTGTGCTGGGATGAAGATACCGGGGCACCGTTATATGTTACTATCTAGCATTCACTCTGGTACAGTACTCGGTAGCATACAGGAAGAAAAATGAGGTTTCGACGAGCTAGCACTCTCACCACCATCCATTTATTTTCTCACATAAATCACAGACCCTTTTCGAGCCTCGTCGTGTGAGAAATCCAAATAATAATATTGGAGTTTCTAACACAGCACTTGAAGACGGTAACTGTCCCCACCTTCTCCCACTGATGCTCCAAACCTCTGGTCTACCCTTCCAGTCATCCGACTTCTCGCGCAGCACAATCTCCTCCCCAACTACTCCGAGTACTCCTCCCCAACCCCTGCGCCCACCTCCGCACCCCACAAGCTCAAGCGTCTCGATCACGCATCTACTCTCCGAGCAAGCCTTCACCATCCCCCACCGCGACCCTCGGTATAGTCGCATTGGATAAGCTTCTCCTGGTGCTGCTCTCAACGCGCATGCGTGGATGAGCATTTCTCTTTTTTTCTACCCTTCTTGTGTATGTTTGAAAGTATCTCCTTCATCTTGTACTTTGTTCACGATATAATACAACACACTACTCAAGTACTCAAATATTGGGTGTTGATCGGGTGGAAGACTGAGCTCAGAGTGACATGTGAAACTTCTCAGTGCTTGTAACTTGCCGGATTACCCCCGGGTCTTCTCTCCTCCAGACCGCTCGTCCACTGTGCCGTTCCTACTCTGGCCGTGTCGTGGAGTCATATGTCTAGGGTCCACAGGTTCATGAAGAACTCCTGCCTACCTTCAATGTATGGTGGAAACACACCCCGGTGTCTGGCAAGTATGCCACTCAAAACGTGCCCACTCGTCCATCAGCATTTGAGTCTGTACGTTCCACCATAATGACACATGTTTGAGCATTCAAAACATATCCACCCTCGTTTTAGGCTCGTGGGATGCTTTCGATCATCGCGCTAGGTAATGCGGCATATACAGAGCTTCTGTTCCTCTGGAGCGTCTGCCAAATTATCTCGTTTGACAAGGCATTGACTCGTAGAAACTACGTTTACCCTCTTGTCTGGTCGTGTTCTCGATACCTCGCAATATCACTGCCCCTTTCCCTCGATTCTTCGATGTCATGTCCCTGAAGTCAATCCATAAGAGTTGTCACCCGCCATACATTGCGAAGAAGTGCCGCATGGCCACGAACAGATTTCAAGACACCCGTTTATTCGGACTCGCCAGCAGATTGGGAATTTAAAGCGAGCATTTTGGGGCGAAACTGCAGTATCACCTTGGCGAGCAATTATATTGAAGATGCACTTCACCACTCTCATCGCCGCCTCTCTCCCCATCCTCCCTCTTGCACCCCCGCATCGGTGACATTGTCACCTTCCGTTCTTGACTGGGGACCGTGCGTGGATATTCTTTCCTCAAGTTTCCATCTCCCGAAGGTGCTCGAAGCCAAGATCTTCAAAATATCTCAGTGGGTGGTAAGGCCCCAATCGGCTACATTCATACCACGATTCCATGAGATTCATAGGCACTCAAAACACTTGTGCTTGCCTCCATTGGCGAGTTTTATGAGGAACTTGATCGTACGTCTCTTGTTAAATTTCGCATTGAACGGCACATTTCCGGACTTGACACAAATTTTAGCACAACGTCAACGAAGGGGCCTTCTTTGACTTCGTGTTCACATCTGTGAGTTTCACATCGTGTCATGTAGCGAGTCTGCGACTAATAGTGAGAATATATGTTTGGGGTGAGAACTAATGCACTGCTGGTGACATATTTTTTGTTCCTCAGGTCTGCTTTGGCCTTTAGTTGGCTTTGCGGAACCGTTGGCCTCGATCATGGGCCATATTCGGTTCAACTTGATGATCAACCTCGACAGGATTTTCAAGCCACACAATCAACATATGCGGCGCAGGTTCTTATTTACTTCATAACCTACCTCGAAGCCGGGAATCATGCGCTTCACGTGGTCAACCAGGACAATGCTGTCTTTGATGTGGACTCGATGACCCTCAACTCAATATCGAATGCCACAGCCGCGTGCGTTTTCAATGGTTTGAGCAGTTGACACAATCGAACTATACAACTAATCTATCATCACAGCACTACTCTGAAAAACATCTCTACGGAAAGGCCTACATTGAATGTGAGCGGACGCAACACTATTTCAAATTGATTCAGCTAAATGCAACTTGAAGGATGTATTGTCGGCCAAACGAGGTGACAAGCCTGCTATCATAATCGGCCAGCTGCCAGTCCGATCCACTAGTCCTGGGCCGGCTAGTACAACTACTAGTACCAATATTGCCGCAATCCCCGTCGGCCTTAGCCTCAATGTACGGGAGGATAGGCAACGGTTAAAATCGTATTTGGAAGCATTGGATAGAGATAGTATTAGCGGGCAGCGAAACGACACCCATCCACCCCCCACGAGCCGCACAGGGTCACCAGCATATGAAACTGTTAAATCCGCAACCGGAAATAGGCGTGGACAACCTCTTTCATCGGTGCTTCACCATGATGAGCGCTAAATGGCGGGCATGTCAACGGCAGTAGTAAAAGTAAAGCGGGCATTGGTGGAGGAGCGAAAGGCAACAAGGGGGAAGTCAGTAAAACATCGAAGTATATAGATAAACTGTTTCATATGGACCATTAGATACTTTCTAGACTATATATTGCCAGTGTTGGAATCTGCGGTCGTCGCCATCTCACGCGTAAGCAGCGGCTTAGTTTGTGAGGAAAAGCCCGACAGTTTCAACAACAGTTCAGTGCGAACGGGTTGACTTCGTTCGACTTTCAACAGATGCGATTGTGTTGACATTGCATTGCATTATGCCATAAATCATGATAGCTTTGGGAAGGAATTCAGGAAATGCATGTATTATTATCCAAGTAGCGAATGAACGCGATCGGTATCGTTTTGCATGCGTAACCTAAGATATAACTTCAAACGAAGAAAATAAATCATGGAAACGGTCCGTGCGGTCTACTTCACGTAATACTCGACATCAGTACATCTCCTGGCACTTGTAGTCGTAAAACGTGTTGAGGTTAACACGACCTCCGTAAAGGAATGTGTACATGCCTCGTCGGCACGTTCGGTCCCCATGCCCGCGCTGTAGTAGAGGGTATATATATCAGACATTGCTAGCCCAGCCGGGGGTGGCACGGACCTTCAAGCACATGTACTCTCTCACAGCTTTGAAAGCGCTCTTGAGACGCGTGAAGCAGGATAAAGGCTTTAGGACACTGTAGGAGTGGATGGAGCCAGATTAAGATCACGGAAAGAAGGTCAATATGGATTTTACATACTTCATTTCCTGGGAAGCGCCCTGAGACACAGAGTGTGCTCCATGAGGTTCTAGCTCTGTAGTAGCGTCATTTGAGACAGTGACAGGTTCGATCACAGCTAGATGACCAGGTTTAGCGAAGATGGAGAGGCTAAAGTCACGAGAATGGCACATACATGACTTTGCGAACTTGTCAGGAAGAAAAGTCACCTTATTCGAGATTGCGAGCTCATCGACAACCCGGGGATAGTTGCTGGGCCCCAAAGTAAGTGTAAAAGTCTCCGGTAGCGTTTTCGAAGTGATTCCGGACATGTTTAGTGGCGTACGACCTCGAGGTGAGTGGCGTGAACACGGTGAGAATGCCATTGAGCGGCTGTGTGCACTATGTGGTGTGCTACACGTGATGGTCTTCTCTAGCGTGTGTCTGATTGTCAAGGAGAACACATAGAGCAACGTCAAAGTACGAAAGTTTGTTTGAGGTGTCCATTATGCCCGAGAATGGCCACGCATTCATCAAAGACGGCACGTTGACTTCCGGGACGTGGTGGAGGCAGGGTAGCGGACAAAAGTCACGGGTCGTCCAGTGTTGACTGACGATACAGCATCGCTGTGATTTTGGACCAGCTGAGGTGAAATTTGGCTAAAATGGATTTTCGAAAGAGGTTTGCACACGCTAGAAGGGTTCGTGATGTCCTGGATTGAGTCTGAGAGCCATGAACGAGTTCCAGGTTGCAGACGTCGAATTCATAAACGACAAAGATGAGCCGGTGGGTATTGGTAGTAATAACGCTCGAAGGTGCAGAACTAGTGATGGAACAGAGTCAAGTTTAAATGAGTCAACTGCATTGGTTTTTATCGTCCTTTATGGGGGTCCGGCATTCAAACAAGTGGCGCATTGATGTCGACTGTCTGATCGGGCAATTTATTAGTTGCCTTATTACTTGTTTCAGTAATTCGAACACCCACGCCTTTCCATAGTTTCCCAGCCCTTTCTGAGCATTTTCTCAAAAACACTAGTACTGCAGAAAGCCAATGGTAACTTTCGAATTATTTTCTTGATCTAGCCAGACAGCATGGCTCCCGCCCTGCAGAATTCTACCTTCACCAGCGTGCGGCCATCCCGCAAGAACTCTCACACCTCCCGTTCCCCACCCATCCCATTCCAACCGACACACCCCACCTCCACCTTCTCCTGCAGCCGCATCGTCATCGTCCGTAAGCAATATCAACTCATCCTCTCCTTGATCTCTAGGTAAAACGTCCAAATTTGTTGCACTTTTTCCCTCAAAGCACCAGTGGATCGAGAGTGGACTTCGCCCGCCGGTCCCCCAGCAGAATAGGCATGTGTGTATGGTGGTGGGGGGATTGTTACTTATGATAAGGTTGCAGCTACAGAAGCCTTAGTCCCTGTAACTCCTCGGACAGACCAAACGCACTGATAGGCATATTGTCGAGGTGTTCAACCTGACCTCCCTCGATGGACCAACTCGATAGTACTGGCGGTGGTGCCCAGCTCGTTGTATACACTCTATCTTTGCTTTCGTTATTGATGTGGTCCGAAGGCATTGACAGTCTGAACAAGCTCGAGAGTGCGATGTATGATGAATGGGCAACGTCGCATTCAATGACGAGTCGAAGATCTGCTGAGCCGGTTCCATCGCGCTTGGGTGTAGTTGGAAGACATGGATGGGGCAAGAGGTGACCCTAACCTGAAGTTAGGATCAAAGCCTGCACTTATCCGGGACTTGATTCTGTGTCCACTTCCCTCGTTCGAGGTCCTAGGAGCGCTTGGAGCACTTGGGAGATTGTGCTGCGCGAGAAGTCGGGCAACTGGAAGGGTAGACCGGAGGTTTGGAGCATCAGTGGGAGAATGTGGGGGGACAGGGGCAACGCTCGTCAATTCAATGAGCATACTTATAAAAACGGGAATCTGAGATGAAAATAGAACAGAAGGGTGTTATAACTTCCGAGTCTGCGCCCACTCCGCACTCCACAAGCTCAAGCGTCTCGATCACGCTTCCACTCTCTCAGCGAACCTTCACCATCCCCCACCGCGCCTGCATGGCCGCCCAGTCTTCCTGGCCAACGTTCCTCCCACACCAAAAGACGTCCATTGTGTCCTTGTTGTGCCCGGGGTTGACTATACTTCCTTACGCTGCCCTCGCGTCAGTCCGCGGCGTGTAGCCCCGCGGGTCGAAGCCTGTACTCACCTCACCACCCTCAGTGTAGTCGCATTGGACAAGCTTCTGGTGCCGCTCTCAACACGCATGTGTGGATGGGTATTTCTCGTTGTTTATCCTCCCTGTCTATGTTTGAAATTAGCTCCTTCATCTTGTACGTTGTTCACGGTACAATACAACACTATCCAGGTACTTAGATATTCTAGGACACTTACTTGTCTTGTCAGACGAATATATATCGAGCCTCATCATGACACGTCACTGGACCTTTAGAATTCTGTGTATTCTCTGTTATGGTGGGTTTCACCGCACAGGAAGGAAGGGTATCGGGCGTCGATCGGGTGGAAGCTGCTCAGAGTGACTTGTGAAGCTTCTCAGTGCTTGTAACTTGTCAGATCACCACCAGGTCTTCTCTCCTCCAGACCGCGCGTCCACTTTGCCGTTCCTACTCAGTCCTGTCGCACAACACGAGCGTCCCCACAGAACCCTCTAGGTCCTCCTGGTGCTCTACGCTCATTCCGCTCGCGAGTGTCTCCAACGCACATCTAGTCTCCCATCGAACCTTTACCATGTCTCGCCCAGTCCCCGAAGCCGACGGACTCATGCAACATTACATGGAAGCTGGACAGTATCTGCAAGCACGGGAAGATGAACGTACCTCCCCCATTCGACGGCGGTATTGCCTTCTCCGTGAACATGCTAAAAAATTCGGAGGCGACGTTGAAGTCGGCCTTGCCAATTGTGACACTCTTTACATGCGTCATCGGGGCGAAGCGGGGGATCCACCACGTGGGGAGGCCGAGGCCCAATATGATGTGCTGAAGATTGGTGAGAGGAATGCTCGTAATGAGACAGTCGATTACAGAGAAGTTGTCGCATGTCGTCGGGAGCACCATTTCGATGTTGGGCTGGACGCCGCCGATACGGTATGCAGCGCCGGGATCGCTCAGCCATACCTGGGGCGTGATTTGTTCGTCGTGGAATGGAGTGTAGGTCCACTGTGTCGCGTGGATAGACTGGGACTGCGCTCCTATCTATATCTCGAGTGGCGTGGGGCGCCAGTGAGGAAATGTGTGATATAGAAACGACGGACCGCAAGATCAGAGGGTCTACATGCTCAAAACTTGTCAATGAAATGAACTCGGTCGTGGGGGCGAGCAACATCTGATCAATCATCAAACTGCAGTCCCTGAATGGGCTCGACAAGTTCGAAAAGTCCTTGGGATGAGGACGGCGGATAACGCGCAGGAGGTCGGTGTAGTCGACGTCTGGGGACCTGTTCAATACATTGGTCGGCGGAAGTGCCGTGGTATTCCTCTAGCAAACACGTCCTCGAACTAGTCCTGGCTCTCATATTTGTGGCCGAAGAACAGATGCAAGCTTTTCAGCAGGGCAGCGCGGGCACCGAAAACGGCAGTACGCCGTCTTCGCAGATCGGTGGGAGACGGGTTCTTTATACTGAGCTTGCGGAAAAGGTCCAAGAGGGCCAAATCGCTGAATACGGCGTGGACTGGCGCGCGGTTGGTGTAGCTGTCAAGTTCAATGCGTGAAGGAACAGTCCGTAATCGGTTATGGACCCTTTCTCTGACTCATCTCCAGTGGTAGCCAGGAAATTTTCGGGCCCACAAGCGAGCATATCCTAACGCAGCATCTTGCCAGGTGGAGCAGACCTGGGGTATAGGTGCACATGTCAGAAGCTGCCAATTCTGGATCGCGATGAAATTACTTCCAGAGTAATAGCTGATCTTCTCGCACTCGCCGTCAACCCGTCAACCCGAACACAGCCGAATATCATACAGAGGATTTCCAGAGGGAGGAGCGCAAAGGGGTAACAGATCTTGGAGGTTGGCATCAGGCGAGTTCACTCGTGCGCCAAATTGTGGAAGATAGAGTCGGGGAAGAAAGTGACAAAATGAGTGTACACTTCGTTGCCTTTTCATTGAGTCATAATTCCAGAAGCACTGCACATGCTAGCAATCACATATGCTTGAGCTGGGCCGGATATTCAATTTGTTAACGAAAAGAACATGATCGGGTGCTAGTCGAAAATTTCACGCATATCAAAGAATGGATGTCAAACTTCGTCACAAAGCCGCCAGCTGCAGTCTGGCAGGCTCACTAGCATCGATAGCACTACAATGCTGCAAATCGTAGTCTCTCCTAGACCGACAGATCAGTCGCTCCTTCTTTCTGTATGCAGATCGGTGCAAATGGTCGGTACCTTTGTTCTCGGATAGAAGCGGAGGGTCTTTAGACTGTACCTTGCCGTTCCTCCTCTGTCATGGCGCGAACAATGACCTTGTCCACAGACCGCCGCAGCGACTCCTGTTCCTCGGCGCTAACTCTGCACTCCACGAGCTCGAGGGTTCCTAGTGCACACCCGCGTTCCCGGCGCGCCTCGATCATCCTCTGCAGCCCCAACATGATCGTCCAAACGTTGCTATCGACCGCCTCGTTCAGTCTGCAACGGAAGATTTGCAACGTCTGCATGCCAGGAAAGAGGAACGTGCCCCCGGCATGCCGCGGCGGCGTAGCTTTTTCGGTGAACACACTAAGAAATTCGGAGTCAGAGACAAGGTTGGTTTTATTGATCGTGACGGTCTCAACGAGCACCAGCGGCGAGAAGAGCTGTATCCAGTGGGGTAAGAAGCCAAGGCCGAATGTGATGTGCTGGAGGTTGGCGAGGGGGAGAGTTGCAATGAGCGTTTTTACTATAGAACTTTTGTTCCACATCGTCCCTACCACCAGTTCGATATATGGACGGTTGCTTGTGTGATCCCTGGTCCACATTTGCACAGCAACTTGAAAGTCGTGTGGAATCCAGGACCATTGGGCCGCGTGAATATGACGAGAGTGCATGTTACCATGACTCGCGTGAATGCAGGATAAAGAAGCAAGCGAGTGCAAGAGTAAGGGGTCTTGATTCTCGTAACTCGTCAACGAGATGACCTTGGTCATAGGGGTAAGGAGCATCTGATCCACCATCAAAGCACATTCCCTAAACCTGCTTGACGAGATGGAGAGGTCCTTGAGATAAGGCAGGCGGATAACGGGCGGAAGGATCGTGTAAGTGTCTTCTGGAGACCTCTCTAGAACATTGGTCAGCGCGAGCGACTTGAGCGCAGGAAGGCCTTCGAGGACAGTCCTAGCTTGGGCTAATGACCAATGCGCAGAGGTCCAATTATCCTCCGCCCATGCGTCGGGAAAGTGGAGCCAAAGCGAGGTCAGTGGGCTTTGTCGGAGAATAGGTGATTCCGCGCTAAGAAAACCCCTCGTTATCTGCAAATGACCAAGCCGCGGGGTCCCCGCATCGAACATGTCCTCGAGTTGATCCTGGCTTTCATAATCGTCCAGATGACTGAAGGACAGGTGGAAGTCCTCCAGCAAAGGAACATCTGTCCCGAAAATGCCTGTATACCGTTTTCGCAGATCGGCGGACATGACATTTTGTATGCTGACCTTGCAGAAACGGTTTACGAGGGCCCGATCGTTTCCACATATGATCTGGATTAGCGAACGGTTGGTATAGTTGTCCAGTTGGGCACAGAGGGGAGCAGGCCCAGATCGATGCTCAACCATCTCTTTAACCCATTTCCAGTGGTAGTTAGGATAAACTCGAGTCCATAAGCGAGGGTATCCTAGCGCAGCTCGTCGCCATTCGGAGCAGACCTGGGAAACAGACGCGCATGGCGGAAGCCGATAATGGGCTTCTGGAAAGAACTGGCTGCTAGAGTGAGAGCTGTTCTGCTCGTTGTCACTATCAGTTCGAATATAGTCAAATACCATGCAGAGAATTTCCGGAGGGAAGCAAGAAAGCGAATTGAATGGCATCGGACACGCACGAGCTAAACTGTGGAGGATAGAGTTAAGAGAGTATAGTAAAACGACAACATGGTCATATGTATCGCTGATCCGGCAATATGCGGTGAGCACAAGGTACTGGCACAGATCCCCCATTGGGCACTCGAAGTACTAAGTAAGATTGAAATATATAAGTACACAGCGTACGTCGTCTAGGAATATACCGAGTCGAATGTTGTATTCAGACAATGGAGTCAGTTCAACATCGTAGAGTGATAGGCTGATTCGAGGTATGCACTCTGACTGAACCCCGACTCTTGCCCTCATGATCATCTGACCTCCGTCGCGACTCCAGAACATGTATCCCTGCGTATGTTGCCCCTCCTTCGTCTTCCGCAAAGTCCTTTTGCGTCCCTTTCCAGACGGGTCCCCAGGATCGGGTGTCGACTCCAGCACCCTCGCATTCGCCCATGTAGTTACGAGGTCAAAAGTGCCCTCATAATCGGGATGCAGTATCACCTCCGTCAGTGCATTTGACGTGGAGGCATCGAGGTGGAAGCTGGAATTGAGCCCGAAAGGGAAGCGTGGCATGACTGCGGTGAGCACGCCATTGGAAGTGTGTATATTTGCAGTCAGTTTTGGTTCGTCATAGTCGCTCATTACGCTCAAAAATGCTTCAACCGGGCTGTATGTGTAGTTTTGTCAGAGGAATAAACGGTGCGTCCTTGAATAAAAGGCTCACGCATTCGACGTATGAATGTCGACACTCGTCTCGGATCCAATGGCCTGGGCTAGCATCATTGCAGTGCTGCGGACGAATGCGTTCGAGGTTTGTATAGCAAGCGACTTGGTTCCTGCAAAGAAGCCCTGAACATAGGCGTTGGAAGTCTCTACATAGGCTGACTCCCCAAGCATTGCCTTCCATACCATCAGTAGTTAGCTAAAAGGTTCCGCCAGTCACGAGTTGGACATACACCAATATCAATCGAAGCGTTGGAACTCTTGAATCGAATTGTTTCGAAGAATGCAGAGGGCGACCATATGTCAAAAAAGGACCCGCCATGATGAGTAAAATGAGGAAGATCCGTGCTTATGTCCTTGTACTCCTTTAGACTCTGTGGAAGTGCGACGGTAATGTTGAACTTGACCCCGTAGCGAAGATGCTGGGGAGACTGGTATGTTTTTTCGGTAAATCCAGGCAAAAATCCGTTCGCGCATAACGTACCCCTACAAGGACACCGTGTTCGTTTTCGGAATCATTTCCAACCCGACATGCTTTTGAGCGCTCCAGATCCGTTCGATCGATGTATTGAGCAGTGACGTTGACGTCGATTGTGGTGGATGAAGAGTAGCCTGGCGCTTGTATGAGGTGAAACTGGCCACTTGTTGGACCACGAGAGAGGAAAAAGAGCAAATCTGCTTCTCCAGGAAGTTCAAACGATACAGTCGAGAGGTGGGGTTCAGAATCGTCTGAATTTGGCCAATTCTTGCAGTCGACAGCGTCTTCAAGCGATTCATACGACTAAAACATAAGAATATGTATAAGTCAGAGCATGGCGGTGTATGGATTCACGCACCTGGAGCCTAAGGTCGTTTGCTAGCCCCTCATGTGGCACAGACACAAAGTCCTCGTTTCGCCTCAGAACTCTAAAGCCGAAGATTACCAGAGCCACTAGGCCAAGTAGTGGTAGAATAGAACGAAGTAGTTCTGAAGCTCGTCGGGTCACGCTTTTGGGAGGTGACGGGTTTCGAATGACGCTGGAGATGTCTTCTTCTGAAGAATCATCATAGCCTCCCACAGGCGCGTAACCTAGAGCAATACTTGACATCGATGATAAATGGGTAGTGGATCAAGACAAATCACACCTTATTAACTCATACTGCAACGTGATTCCCACAATCACAGCTTACTGCGGCCCTGTACTATCAGGCTTGGTTTCAAGAGGTTTCTATGTTGAAGAAAGCGCCCAACTCATGATGGATCCGGAGTTATCTCTCCTGATATTTCTAGAAAGTTGTCAATTTGAATTCATGGGCGTGACTCTGGACTTGTGCCACTCTGGAGTATTTTGGATGATGCTTCTGAAGCAGTGGAACGACCCGAGATTGAGCGCAATGAGGATTGTGGGCGATTCGTTGGTCCCAACGATGCGAGGATTGTTGAGAGGACAACAGCAGACAACTGATGACTTTTTTGATCTTCCTCTTTCGGCGATCGATGACCGTGGACCGCGCTCGCAACCTGCTTCCACGCCGACGACTGCCAACACGAAAACCTCGGGCCTGAATACAATTGCTGGAAACTCACACCTCTTGTATCCATGTCGTGGCATCATATTTAGGGTCCACTGGTTCATGAAGGACTGCCTACCTTCGATATATGGTGGAAACACACTCCGGTGTCTGGCAAGTACGCCACTCAAAACGTGCCCACTCGTCCATCAGCATTTGAGTCTGTGTACGTTCCACCACAATGACACATGTTTGAACTTCAAATCATATCCACCCTCATTTTAGGTTCCATAGGATGCTTTCGATCATCGCGCTTGGTAACGCGTCATATGCAGAGCTTCTGTTCCTCCGGAGCGATTGCCAAATTGTCTCGTTTAACAAGGCGTTGACTCGTAGAAACTACCTTTACCCTCTTGTCTGATCGTGTTCTCGATACCTCGTAATATCACCGCCCCTTTCCCTCGATTCTTCGATGCCATGTCCCTGAAATCGATCCAGAAGAGTTGTCACCCGCCATACATTGCGAGGAAGTGCCGGATTGGGAATTTAAAGCGAGCATTTTGAGGGCGAAACCATAGCATCACCTTGGCCAGCAATCACATTTGAGATGCGCGTCACCACTCTTATCGCAGCCTCTCTCCCCGTCCTCTTGTCTTCCACAGCTGCCAATCTCTTACACCCCCGCATCGGTGACGTTGCCATCTTCCGTTTTGACCGGGGACTGTGCGTAGATTCTGTCCTCAAGTTTCTATCTACCAAAGGCGTGGGTTGTCGAAGCCAAGATCTTCAAAATATCTCGGCGGGTGGTAAGGCGCTAATCAGCTACATTCCTAGAACCACTCCATGAGATAATCTTGTATCACAGGTATATCACAGGCGCTCAAGGCACTTGTACTTGCGTCCATTGCCGGATTTTATGAGGAACTTGATTGTATGTCTCTTGTTAAATTTCGTATTGAATGGCGCATACTAAACCGATTCACTACGTTCAAGGCCCACCTGATGCCGTGCCTCTCGCTTTGTCAAACACAGCTAGCCAGAGGATCCATCAAACCTAGTGATTGTAGCGATTCGAAATAAGGCTGTACGTGCACAATGTACTACAGCCCGTCTGTCAGCCCAAGACAGATGGACCTACGACTGCTCAGACAACAATCATCTCCAACCTTCCTTCACATCTGCTGAGCCGATGATTGGCTACCTGCCACCAATGCTTGACTTGTCAGCACCTGTCTTCTACTCTATTGAAGATGAGGATATTCTGAGAAATGATCATACTGTACTACCGGAGGACGCCTGGCAAGAGAATTCCCTGCTGCATCCCTACAAGTGAGCATATATGCCTGCATTATTGTGCTTCATCCTAAAGCTCGCATCCATCTTAGGTCGTTTCACTATCCTAGAGGTGATAAAGCTCGAGGCAGGCAGGATTTCGCCAATTATTAACCAATGTATATTGATCATGCTGAATATCACTCAATTCGATCAAGTCAAGTCAAGTTTAGTTCTTCTATTTGTGAAGGCTACTTATATATGTGACTTGGCTGAGCATTCGCCACGTACCTTTTTCCCCGCGAGATGACGGTGCCCACAACATTCACAATCGACGACCAAGACCCTCTCATTTCATACCAACCACCTGGTGCTTGGTCTCAGCACGGTACCACTACCGACCCAGTTGCAAATAAGTTAGCCCACGTTTCCCTCTTGAGTTTCTGTCTTAGTCTGCTCAGAGAAACGTAACAGCTTCTATGGGAAAACGTTTACGCAAACACAGCAAGCCAATGCGGCCATGTCTCTGGATTTTGAGGGACAAACTCTCCATGTGTTTGGTTCCACAAATGGTACCCCTACTGCGAACATCGACGGGAAGGTTTACTACAGCAGCACGGCCCCTTTGCCTGCGAATCCGGCGGCAAATGTTGCTTCATTATTTATCCTCGTTTCACTCGGTGCAGGCAAGCATACTGTTACCATAACGAACCGGGATGAAGTTGCCTTCCCTTACATCGACTATGTGAGCCAAGATATCAATCAATGCTTCACGAACGATATACACATTTACCTGCTCATAGATTACGTGGACATCAGACATTGCTCAAAAAAATGGCACCCTGGCTCGGTTGGAAGTGGATGATATAGATCCCGCGTTCCATTTCCAGCCAGGCGCATGGTCGACGTCCGTCTCCAACTCGAGCGACTTTTTCAAACGCAGTGGACAGTATGTCGTCTTTTCTTTTTTACTTTTTCCATAAGAATTCCGGACTTGACACAAATTTTAGCACAACGTCAACGAAAGGGGCCTTCTTTGACTTCGTGTTCACATCTGTGAGTTTCATATCGTGTCACGTAGCGAGTCTGCGACCAATATTGAGAATATATGTTTAGGGTGAGTAGTACCCATACAATACTGGTGACGTATTTTTTGTTCCTCAGATCTGCTTTGGCCATTAGTCGACGCCCTTGTCCTTTACGGAACCGTTGGCCCCGATCATGGGTCATATTCAGTTCAACTCGATGATCAACCTCAACAGGATTTTCAAGCCAATCAACTAACATATGCGGTGCAGGCTTCTTTACTTCATAAGCCACCTCGAGGCCGGGAAGCATACGCTTCTCGTGGTCAACCAGGATAATGCTGCTTTTGATGTGGACTCGATAACCCTGGACACGATATCGAATGTCACGACCATGTGCGTTTTCTGTGGTTTGAGGAGTTGACACGATCGAACTATACAACTGATCACTATATCATCACAGCACTACTCTGAAAAGCATCTCTACGGGAGGGCCCACAAACCCAGCTCCAGGGAGCACAGGAGCATCTAGGTACATACCAGGTTTTCTGTTGATTCAGATCTCTCCTGTTAACCTTGTGCGCACAGGATTTCCACTGGTTCAAACGTAGGTGCCGCTGTTGGAGGTGCGATAGGTTTGCTAGTATTGGTGGTCTTGGCCATTCTAGTGAGCACCAAACCCTTGTTAATCAATATTTTCGAAGTTGAAACGCTGGGAGTAGCTTTGCCTGAAATTCTGGAAGATAAAGATCAGACTGCAGAAAGAAAGGACTCCACCCCTCTCACCTTATATGATGGACACACCGCCTTCCCGCACTCTTCTGGGGAGTAGTGTAACCTTGTATTCGCATGGAAATAACCCCATATCCGCCTTTGATCCATCAACAGGCAAACTTAGGAAGTCTTACTTCAATTCTGACCGCTCTCCTGTAGATATTTCTCCCACTGTCGATTCAAATCGACCGGACACAGTCTCTACCTTGTCGGGTCAGGACGGGTCAAATATTCCGGTTGTAGCCAGACATTCGGCTGCACCCAAGGTGAGGGGACGCAACACTATTTCAAGTTGATTTAGCTGAATGCAAGGATGTAGGCCAAACGAGGCGACAAGCCTCCTACCATAACCATCCAGCTGCCAGTCCGATCGACTGGTCCCGGTCCAAGTCGACAATCAGCTACCAATACAGCCGTATTCCCGGTCGGCCTTAGTCCCAATACACGGGAGTATAGGCAACGCTCAAGAGTATATTCGGAAGCACTGGGTAGAGATAGTATTGGCGGACAGCAAAACGACACCCCTCCCCCTACGAGCCGCACGGAATCGCCAGCACCAGCATATGAGAGCGTTGAATCCGCAACGGAAGATAGGCGTGGACAATCTAGTCAATACACTAGTCTTTTATTGGCGCTTCACAACGATGAGCGCTAAATGGCGCGTCAACGAACCACAGAAGCGCGTCAGCTCCAACAACGGCAACAGTTCCAGCAATAATATCATCGGCAATGCATGAAACGGTGGCAGAGGTGGCGTGGGGGAATGGCGGGGATGTCAATGGCAGTGGTAAAAGTAACGCGGGCATTGGTGGAGGAGCTGGAGGCAACGGGGGGGAAGTCAGAAACACGGACACAGCATCAAAGTATATGGATAAACTGTTTCATATGGACCATTAGACTCTTCAGATTATATGCTGCCGGTGTTGGAATCTGCAGTCGTCGCCCATTTCACGCGTAAGACAGCGGCTTCGTTTGTGAGCTAAAACCCGATGGTTTCAATAACAGTTCAGTGCGAACGGGTTGACTTCGTTCGACTTTCAATAGATGGGACTGTGTTGACATTGTATTGAATTGTGCCATACATCATGATAGCGGTCGGAAGGAATTCTGGAAATGTACGCATTATTATTCAAGTAACGAATGAACGCGATCTGTATTGTTTCATATGTGTGTGACCTAAGATATAACTTCAAAACGAAGGGAAAACAAATCATGGAAACGGTCCGTACGGTCTACTTCATGTAATACTCGACATCAGTACATCTCCTGGCACATGTAGTCATAAAACGTATTGACGTTGACGCGACCTCCGTAAAGGAACGTATACACGCCTCTTCGGTACGTTCGGTCTCCATTTCCGCGCTGTAGTAGAGGGTATGTATGTTAGACGTTACTAGCCTAGTTAGGGAGTGGCACGGACCTTCAAGCACATGTACTCTTTCACAGCTCTTAAAGCGCTCTTGAGACGCGGGAAGTAGGATAAAGGCTTTTGGACACTATGGGAGTAGATAGAGCCAGATTGAGATCACGGAAAGAAGATCAATATGGATTTTACATACTTCATTTCCTGGGAAGCGCCCTGAGGCGCAGAGCGTGCTCCATAAGGTTCTAGCTCCGTAGTAGTGCCATTCGAGACAGTGACAGGTTCAATTATAGCTAAATGGTCAGGTTTAGCGAAGATGGAAAGGCTAAGGTATGAGAATGGTACATACATGATTTTGCCAACTTGTCGGGGGGAGCGGCCGTCACTTTCTTTGCAACTACGAGCCCATCGACCACCTGGGATTCGTTTCCGGGCTCCAGGATGGCCGTAGGGGTCTCACATAGCGTCTTTTGGTTGATTTCGCACATGTTTAGTGGCGTACGATGTGGATATGAGTGGCGTGAATATGGTGAGAATTGCATTGGGCGGCTGTGTGCGGTGTGCTACACGTGATGGTCTTCTCCAGACGTATTAATGTCGAGGGGAACATAACTGGAAATGTCAAAGCAAAAGAAACCCCATTGAGGGTGTCCGTCATCTCCACAAGGCCATGTATTCGTCGAAGACACCATGTTGACTCCCAGACCGAATGGAGGCAGGATATAGGTCGTAAGTAACAAGTCGTCCAACGATGGCAGAGGAGATACAACTTCGCTGTGATTTTGAACCAGCCGGAGTGATTTTGGCTGGAATGCGTCGCTGAAAGAGGTTGTGCATGCTAAAAGGGTTTGCGGTGTCCTGGATAGAGTCCGAGAGTCGTAGAGAGAGTCCGGAATACAGCCATAGTCAATGTTATGAACGACGAAGACGAGCGAGTGGGCGTTGGTGGTAGTAGTGGTCAAAGGTGCAAAACAATGTTGAAGTGATGGGACAAAGATAGGACAAAGTCAAGCGCAAAATCGAGTTGAGGGTAACCGGCATTCAAACAAGTGGCGCACCAACCCACGGCGGCTGGTGATTGGCTGAACGGACAATACATTGGTTGCCGACCCACAACTTTTAAAGTATGAGTTTCCCAGCTGCAGCTCGGAGTGAACCTGGAGTGAGCACTTCGAAAACACTTCAGAATGCGAATGGTATCTTCTAGTTATGCTCTCAATCTAGCCAGATAGCATGACTCCCGCCCTGCATCAGTTTGCCTTCACCAGCTTGCGGCCACCCCGCAATAACCCTCACACCTCCCGTTCCCCACCCATCCCATTCCAACACACGTACCCCACCTCCACCTTCTCCAGCAGCAGAATCATCATCGTCCGTGAGTAGTATCCACACACCCTCTCCTTGATCTTTCGGTGTAACATCCAACGCATTTGCCTTACCACCAGAGGTCGGAGTCTCCCAGTACTCGTCTCCCTCGACGAAC
Organism: Tephrocybe rancida; assembly: GCA_018858115.1. Classification (NCBI taxonomy): domain Eukaryota; kingdom Fungi; phylum Basidiomycota; class Agaricomycetes; order Agaricales; family Lyophyllaceae; genus Tephrocybe; species Tephrocybe rancida. The sequence continues at coordinate 28,331 of JABCKT010006506.1, forward strand.
AGACCGTCTTTGTCGAGCAGGAACGTGCTCAGCCAGCCACGCGTAGAGGTGGTAGCACCGCGCGTGGTGGCGAAGAGGGCTTTAGGCGCGGGATTTGAAGGTGTGGGAGGGGCCAGGAGGAGCGTGTCTCCGCGGAAAATGGCTGGATCTAATGCTGGAGTCGAACTCGGGAGAAGGGAGCGCGATGCGATGTGTTCCAGCCCAGACGGCATGATAGTGTACGCATCGACCAGGTTCGCTGTGAACGTGAGTCAATCACGCGAGAAGCAGGAGTCACATAGAAGTAAGCGAAAGGAAATCGAAGACTGCGCAGTCCATCGAGAGGATCAATATTCATGAAGATGCTTACTATGTTCTGTAACGCAGTAAAGAACCCGTCCGTTGGGATGTATCTTGACGTGCCTCGGGCCATCATGAGCACCGGGTCCGCGCGGCGACGGAACGCTGGTAATATGTTCAAGCTGGCCCGAGTGTGAGTCTCGGGTGTACATTTCAATCGTATCCGTGCCCAGGACTGGGATGAATGCATGGCCAAAAGAAGAGAATTCGACTCCATGCGATCCGTAGCGCAGCGCAACCCGAGTCTTATCGGCCCTGTCGAGCTCATCTTCTGGTACGAAGAGGATTTGTTGCACTTTTTCGCTCAAGGCGCCGGTTGCTGGATCGAGGGTGTGCACTTCGCCTGTCGGTCCCCCAGCAGAGTAGGCATGCGTGTATGGCGGTGGGATCGTTATGTACGATGAGGTTGCGGCTGCAGAAGTCTTAGTTCCTGTAATTTCTCGGGCAGACCAAACGCACTGATAGGCACACTGTTGAGGTGTTCAACGTGACCTCCCTTGATGGACCAACTCGATAGTACTGGCGGTAGTGCCCAGCTCGTTGTATACACTCGATCTTTTCTTTGGTTCGTTGCTAAATATTGATGTGGTCCGAAGGCATCGACAGTCTGAACAAGCTCGAGAGTGCGATGAAGCGGGGAAAAGGCTAGAAGAAAAAGCGAGAGCGAGCGAAATGAGCCAGAGAGAATATGATGAACAGGCAATGTCGCATTCAACGATGAATCGAAGGCCTGTTGAGCCGGTTCCATCGCGCGTGGGTGTAGTTGGAAGACATGGTTGACATGGACGACTCTGGACAAGAGGTGACCCTAACCTGAAGTTAGGATCAAATCCGGGATTTGGTTCCGTGTCCGCTTCCCTCGGTCGAGGATAACCCTTTGTGTTCTATTTTCATCTCAGATTCCCGTTTTTATATGCCCATTAAATAGATGGGCGTTGCCCCTGTCCCCCCATACTCTCCCACTGATGCTCTCGCACGCTCGCGGTATCGTCGTCTCCCTCCTCACCCTACTCGTTGTCGTTGCAGCACACCAGGAGCCTAAGACCCCACAGGAGGTCGAGGTCCAACGTGCACTACAGGCTGCAGCTTATCACGTCCGTATTTACAGAAACTTATCATTGGCATTTTACTCAATTATATTGTCTTCAAAATAGTGCGCACCTGCCATTGAGCAGTTCACAGCAGCACGGAAGCACAACTGGGCGCAGAAAGTGCTAGCTGGACGCCCGTCTCTCCCTGGATATGAAGATCTCTTCTCATCCGGAACATATGCCGACGCTCCCAGCATATCTGCTGGACAGGACCAGACAATAATGGGTTGTACACCTATTCAGGAGACACGTATCCAGAACAACTCTTGCGTCCTCACGCCCGTGGTAACCGAGGGACCATATTATCACAAGGTCGGCCACCCCGTGCGACAGAATATTGCGGAGCTGCAGGATGGGCTACTCCTGGTGCGAAAACTTGGCCTTTTGTAAAATGACTTGTGAGCTAACAATAAGCTTTTCCTTAGCTGCTCGATATCGGCGTCATTGACGTCGAGACCTGCCAGCCTATTCCCAACGTCCTCGTTGACATCTGGCAAGCAAACGCCACAGGCCACTATGCCGGTGCGTTCATTTCTCTTTTCACACTTTACCGTCCAGGATCTAAAGTCTCGTATCAGGCCACCCTGATCCTGCGCCTCATCACGCCAACGAACAACCTCAAGTCGGCGGCAAGCGAGCTGGTCTTCTCAGTGCGTTCCCTCGGACGAACCACGTCGAGACTTTCCTCCGTGGTGCATGGCCCACAGACCAAAACGGAGTTGCCCAGTTCACTAGTACGTGTTAAACGTCCCCTATCACTGGATCCGCGCAGCTCAACGTGCGATGCAATAGCGATCTTCCCCGGATACTACACTGGTCGTGCAACGCACATCCACACTAAGGTCTACCCGAGCTGGACAACCCTCCCGAACGGCACTTTCACCTCCGACCATCTCGCACACGTCGGTCAATTCTTCTTCGATGATGAGATTAACATGAGGGTGGACAACGTAAGTCCTCTAAGTCCTGTCCAGCCCAGCCCATTTTTGGCTTATGGGAGGGGCTTGTAGATGCACCCGTATACCACCAACCCCATCCGTGACATCCGTGGACGCACACGTAACTGGCGCGACTCGCTGAACATCTTTGAGGACTCGCATGGCCCGGAAGGCCAATACAATCCCGTGTTCAACCTCGAGTTGCTCGGTGGCGTCATTAATCAGGGTCTCATCGGTTACATTACCATGGTGTGTATGCTTCAGATTCTTACTCCCTGCTAGTACTGAGCGTATGGCATTCTCAGGGCATCAATGCAAGCGCTAGCTTGGATAACTTCTGGAAGGGCTAAAGGTCTTAGAACCTCTGGGCACAGACAGGCTTCGGAAGATCGATTAGCTTTACCACCCCACCTTCCGTCGATTGATAGGAATCGAGCCCGAGGCCCCGAGCGTTGACGGACCTTCATGACATACGCATTTGAGCGTACATACAACAAAGCATCAGTCATTGTATCTTAGTATAACGATAATAACTGCTCGCTAATACCTACAGTCTAAACTTTTTTCATTGCCACAATGATTTTGCCTGTAGAAACGCCCGACGCGTACGGGTCCGACGGCGATACCGAGGACTAGTAGTAGACGCGTCTAAGAATGCGACACGCGTATAAGCCACACGTGATGCGAATTTTAATCCGGGTGCCTTGAACGCGCTCGTGAATGATTTCTGATCAAACAACCTTTTACCCTTCCCCACTACTTTACCCGCGGTGTTAAAATGAGCGGGTCCGCACGCCCACTCGGGGTAGCGGTTAACCCTCCCAATCGCGCGAAATCATGCATTACTCAGACTATATTTAAATACAACAGATATACCACTAGTGAGATGTAATGAGACAGTAGGTGAACGAAGGCGACGGAATAAGGGATAGGGTGGAACGAATAAGATAATAAGGTGTGCCACAAGAATGGACACACCAACGGAGTAAACTGGCGAACCTCGTGATTTCTGGCAACGCGCTCGATATTCTAACACGCAACTCTCCTTGACCGGAGAACCAACGACCGAGTCAACGACCAGCCAGGATTTACCAACCTCTGACACTGACAGTAATTTTTACTAGATGGCTCAAGTCGCACTGGAACAGCTTTCAAACGGCATAAGATTCATTGGCCAGCCTGTACACGCCACACTCTTTCCGTACCCTATCGCGGCCACGGTCCATGCTGCTAGAATCTCAATAGCATATCAGGCCAATGCTCGTGCTGCTACTGCGTCGACTGGGGCTAAGCTTCCCTGGGGAACATACATTGCGGGGTACCTTGTCATGGTGAGGAACTTTTCCTAAATTTGTAATATGTATTTGTGAGCTCATGGAACGTAGACATGGGGCGGCACCGTCTTGACACACCACTTGCTAAGCCTCCCACCGCCCATGCTCTACGCAACCACGCCCTACATCATCTACCTCACCACCCACCTTCTCCTCACCCTCCTCACCTCCCTCGTCCCCTCCATCCTCTCCCCATCCTTCCTCGCACTCCTCGATACCGTTCTCTTTCCCCTCGACGCCCTCGTCCGCACCGGTGCAGTGACAGGCACCACAGCCCAATTCACCTCCGCGGCCGCTCCTCTCCAAAGCTCAATCATAACCTACCTAATCATCGGCGCCCTCGCGTCCGCCGGAGGTGGCCTTACCGCCTCCACCCTCTCCACATGGTCCCCCACCTGGTCCTTCTCTACCCCACCGGTCCTCCGCGCACCCACGCTCACTGCGCTCGCATGGGCGTCCATGGATATCTGGGGCGGCGCGCTCGTCGCAGCCGTGCATGCTACATTGACCGGAAAGGTCGCGTTCCATGGCGTGCAAGGATTGGTGCAGCAATTTGGCGGTGGGGTTGTGGGCACGCCCTGGATGAGTGAGGTTGAGGCAAAGGCGTCGGCTGCGGGTGTGCTGGCCGTGTGCTTTGGGCTAAGAGCCTATAGGACTCACTGGGCGGGCAAAACACAAGTAGCACCTGCCACGAAAGGCGCGAAGACGAAGAAGCAGTAGTCAATTTGGTTGTTCCACCAACACGTAGAGTCAGAAGCAAACGACGTTTCGACGGATGCGGATTTATACTTCATATATATAATTTATTCAAAGAGCTTTTCAGTGTGACTGGCCACAGTCGCGCGATGATATTGAAAGTAACGAAGTTCGCGTAGTAAATTATTTGATGGTGTGCTTATGTAACAAATTGGGAAGAAATCGTTCCAAAGAACTCCCTTGCTCTTGTCACAAGTCAGTGAACGCGCATGACTATATAAGTATCGTTCAAATCTTAGCTTGAAGTGTCCTGAGGTTCCCCTTCTTCACATTCGTGTTTGTGACTGACGCGTCATGAGGTTTCTGGTGGGCCATAGACTCTACTTCTTGTGCAAGCTTATACTCACATAACATTTGCCAGATCGCGTTCAAAAGAGTAATCTCTTATGCATCATGGAACCGCTGTCCACAATTTTCGACTCAGGCATACATTCGGCAAGCCGAGGAAGTAGCAGAAATACTCAATGAGACTCGCGCCCCACCTGTCAAGCGGATATATAGAACTATTGGAACCCTCAACCAGACACAACTACAACCCACCGACTTTATGGACCTATCGGAACGCAGGTGTCCATACATCCAAATTCGCTCTATTGACTCGTGTCCACTTCGCTACGGATTCCACAGGGCCAACATCATACCTTTTCCTCCCAATACGCGTGGTTTCCTATACTATCACAATCCTCAAAACCTCCCAGAAACGTGTGCGGAGGTTCGCTTTCGGCTTACTCCAACGAACGACCCTGCAGATTTCGTAAACGGGACGGACCTCATTGGCCACAACGCGACTCCGTGGTCAATCACTCCCCTGAATCTCTCATTCTCAACTTATGCGTCCATTCGGAGCCACCTAATTCGTGCCGGCCTCATGAAAAAATCCTTTGCCAATTCCATGATAAAACTCACAAAAAAGGACGGCATATCAAGAAGTTCACCACATGAAAAGTACTACTTGGAGCAACCATTTATGTATGACCTGGCTGAAAGGGCTCTTACATTTCGCACTTTAACGGCGAATGAAGCACGCACAATGATGCTCAAAGATTTGTTTACGGATCGACGGGAACTTGAAACACCATACAAAGGTATGCCCTGCTGCCAGACGATTTCCAGCAGCAGTACTAACAAATCATAGGCCGTATCTTACTTAGATTTGAGCGCTCTCTGTTCCCTCATCATGGCACGAACAAGGTGGTGCTTCGTGTTCTGGATATTCTGGATCCCGTCGAGCTCAACAACCCCATGTATGACGGCCATGTTCCTATTCCCGTGGTTGACCAGTTACTACTGAAGCGAAGATGGTCTCAAGTGCTGGTGCGCTCATGGGACCTCGAAGACAACACCAATAAGGTGGCATATGCTCTCAAGATTTTGCCCAGCATAATCGATGACGCAGATTTACCACCTCAGGATGCTTCGCTCGAGACGCCTCCAGTCGGTGGAGTTCTCCGGAAGAGTTTACCCAGTCTACCATCACCACATTCACTACCCCTCGCCCAACTCCTGTATAACTGACGTCTCATGTGGCTCCTACCCCATGCGTGGAAAGCGCTCCGACCAAGTTCCGTCTGCTCCTAATCCATACTTTACAATTTGCCTGACCTGTTGGGGCCAAGTCCAAATCCGTCATCCCAGAGATTCACGGTTCTCGTAATCATTCAAGATCAGTTTTCTGCAGGATGCGGTCCTTCTATGACTCCATGGGCTAGCATGACACGAGCGGCTGGGGCACACCGAGAACGACATCCTTCGCAAGTGATGTTCTCACTCCGAGAGTGCGCCTATCCAATCTCGACATACTTGCAGTTGATGTTTCTCAATCACCGCAAATCAAACACTTGAGGCCTGATCGGGTGGCATGGTGGTCAACTTATTATCCCATTTGTTCATCGGGAGTCTCATGCTGTGGCTTGTACAGCAATTTCCTTCTGAGCGGCGTCTCTCAGCTCGATGGTATCGATGAGCGAGAAAGGATTGAGCAAGTACTAGAGCGCTCTCGAGGAGACTAGAAAAGCTTATTATCCCAGAAATTCAATCGCCGAATTACCCATGCCCAGCCCATGCCGTCGGGAATGGACTCAGAGTTAAACCTGCACGGCACTTCAATTGGCCTGACGGCCACGATCGGAGGTCAATTTGGCGCAGGCTCTCACTCATCCATCTTCCACTTCCATTCTAAAACCATTGTGGCCTCATGTGGCAGCTCGGAAGCTGTCCAATCGCCGTCCTGTGATAGATGGTTGTGATCCCATGAGGAGCACCGGATACTCTACAATGCTCCGATCATCAATGCCCTCAAGTCACTTTTAAAGCTATGTATATACATTGCTTCTTTCCGGGTTGGACTTAGACTTGGTCCCCGCGTCAAATTCGTATATAATAGGAGGACGCGCTCTTCCACGTCAATCAAACATGCTGAACCTTGACGTCCTTCTCCTTGCCAGCCACGTCGTCCTGGGTGCTCTGGCAAAGACTTGCCGCAATGTTCCCGGGAGTACAGGCTATCCAAAAGATGCTCAATGGGCAGCCTTAAATTCGACCATATCAGGCCGTCTGGTCTCAGTCGTCCCATCTGCACAGTTCTGTAAAGACCTGCCAGCCGGTTCCTGCACAGATGCGCAGTGGTCCAGCGCAGTTTTCCGTAATGAAATACCTGGCGCCATGAACCAAGTGCGTTTAATATTGCTAGGCATCTTGAGTGACGGCTGAAACAAGATGAGTGCAGGCCAATTTTGAATCAGTGAGTCATCTCTTTATCGAGAAGATTTCGCCTGTTCAACCGCCGATTTCCTTGTACAGGACTGGGACTCCACGCCTCCTTCACTTTGTTTGCGCAATGGCACAATGTGTGGTCAAGGAAACACCCCCCTCTTTGCCGTCTTGGCCGAATCCGCTGGTGACATACAGGTAACTCAGCATTATCTCACCGTGTGCACTACTTGATGATATCGTTCACTTGCATAGGCAGGCGTAAAATTCGCTCGGGCCAACAATCTCCGCCTTGCTGTGAAAGCTTCGGGTCACGACTTCCTTGGCCGCTCAACTGCCAAAGATTCTCTTCTGATTTCAACCCATAAGTTGAAAAACATCACATTCACAGACAGCTTCTATGTTGGTAGTAACCACAAAGGTTCTGTCATTACTGTAGGAAGCGGTGTCACTCTGAGCGAGATCTATACTGCTTCGGGTGCAATTGGAAAAATTGTAGTGGGAGGAACCGCTTCGACTGTTGTGGCCGCTGGCGGATATGTTCAAGGTGCTGGCCATTCCGCTACATCACCTCTATTGGGCTTGGCTGCCGATAATTGTCACGGTAAGCGAGTGTTGTGTTGTCGATGACTCTCCCATTGAGTGTAGAGTCGATCGACAGAACTACAGGTCGTGCTTGCCAATGGAACACTAGTCACTGTCAATGAAGTAGAAAATTCTGATCGTATGTGATTCTTACTCTGCACACTGCATTGTACTGAGAAGGACATCTTAGTATTTTGGGCTATACGCGGCGGAGGTGCAGGATCGTGGGGCGTGATTGTCTCCGCGACTTTCCAAACGTTTCCCACTTTCAACGCTGCTATGTCTCTTATGACCGTTTCGGCATTGAACTTCGACCTCATGGGCAGAGTTATTGCCGCTCATGCACAACATATATTCGATTGGGACTCATTCCACGCAGGCCAATATTTCTATTTGACGGCGGAGACCAAGATATCGATCAATGGCACTTCCACACTGGGTCCAAAGCTGGAATTGACAACTTTCTTCCCCAATATATCGGCAGAATCGGCGATTGCTGCTTTGCAGCCTTTTATCAATCAAGCTCAACTCCTTGGCGCGAGTGTAACGAATACCGTCATCACCGACAACATAAACGACGTGTTAACTTCAAGTGACGACGATGCAGGCTCGGACTTCGTGATGGGATCGAGGCTCGTAGATGCGGCGGTTTACCGTAGCAGCCCCACCTTAGTTGGCCAGACTTATGTTGACCTTTTGAAGGCCGGAGCTGCGAAGTGCGTGATACCCTGCCTGCAGGTCATATCTTCTCACAGCGTCGACATAGTGTTCTTGGCCATCTGGTCGCTGGGGGTCTGCCCACCTTTGAATTTTTAGACGCTGTACTGATGTAATCCGCAGGAAAAGTTTCCCAGAATGCAGTAATTGCATCCGCAGTCAATCCTAAATGGAGGACAGCCAAAACTCATGCAAGTGATTTTCTAACTACAGTAACGCTTATCACCGACTTACGCCATATCAGTTGATCATTGTAAACAGATGGAATGAATCTACACCAGTTGCCACAGTTCGGAAAATAGAAACTACTTTTCGGGACGAACAACTGCCGATCCTGCAGAAGCTTGCGCCACCCGGTGCTGGTGCCTACTCCAACGAGGCAGATGGACTTGAGGCAGACTTCCAAACAACATTCTATGGACCAAATTATGCGGGATTGTCTGCAATCAAATCGAAGTACGACCTGACAGACCTTTTCATTGTGAAGGGTGGTGTCGGAAGCGAGAGATGGGATGCTTTCGGACTGTGCAAGGTCTGATTATCCAATGTACAGTGAGCATTTTCATCTTCTTTTTCATACATGCTCACTGATTGGTTCTCCTTCAGCTGGCCATCTGTAATACATGACTATTGCTACATGTGTAAAATGAAAAATAAGGACTTACAAATCGAACGCCGCAATGGAACTTATTGTCGGCGTTTCTTCTGCTCGATTGAGTCGAGGCTGTTGTAATTATGCCCAAGGGCGAAGAACCTCTGAGAGCATCCGACTGGTCCGATAGGCCACGGAGCACATCGCGAACACGCGGATAAGCATCAGCATTTGTACTTCTGAGTTTCACTCGTCCGTTCAGTAAGGAGGCTCCACATTAATGGTTTCCAAATCGCGTATGTCTTTCGTCTGTTTGGAGAGACCGGATCCACAAATGAAAGGTTTGGCGTCACGCGTGGGACCAACAAATTTAAGGCCAGGCTACTATAAGTATCAAGGTCCATGAGAAGCTTTCGACGTGTGAAAATCAAAGCTCGCTCATGATTCAACTCATCGTCATTATCGGTATCACTGGTACACAGGTATCGTGCGTTTGTCTAACTCCCGTGCGACATATCTTGACGATATATAAGGGAGCATCGGTCGCCGATGTCTTTCTCCAGGAGCCTGGCTGGCGTATACGAGGGATTACTCGAGACACTACCAAGGAATCAAGCAAATTGCTAGAGGCAAAGGGTATCGAGATGGTCGCAGCGGACATCGACGACCCAAGCACCCTCACACACGCCTTCGAAGGCGCTCAAGCCATCTTTGGTGTCACCGATTTTTGGCAACCGATGGTCGATCCTCGTTCCCCTCTCACCCGCCTCCCTGGTCAATCCTTCGGCAGCGCCTGCTATGACCTAGAGCTGAGGCGGGGCAAGAACATCGCCGAAGCCGCCAACAAAGTGTCGACTTTGGAACGCTTCGTCTTCTCAACGGTGTCAGGCGCGAAGAAGTGGAGTCAGGGGAAATACTCACATGTGAACCATTTCGACTCTAAAGCGGCGATTGTCGACCACATCAGAGAGAACCTCCCAGACCTCGCGGAGAAGATGTCCACTGTGCAGATCGGTCTATATGCCACCAACTGGAAGTTTGTCCCGTTTACAGCGCCACGGAAAGTGTGTATCAGTCCCCTGCCTCCATTGGGCTGTCGATCTTAAAAACCCTTTTTTTAGCAACCAGATGGTACCTATGTGGTTTCCCTGTGCGCTAAGCCAGACACCCCTCTCCCTATGATCTATACGCGCAAAGACACAGGTTACCTCGTTCGCGCGCTGATACAGGTTCCTCCAGGCAAGAACTTGCTCGGATTTGGCTCCTTGATAAGCTGGAGCGACTACATGAAGCTCTGGGGCGAGATCCTTGGAGTTCCTACTCGATACGAACAGGTTGACGTGGACACCGCAGCTAAATTTGATAATGGTGAGAGGGGCATGGGTTTCGAGGTAGCTCAGGGTTTCGCGTATATGGGAGAGTTTGGGTATGACGGAGGCGATCCCTCTATAGTTCATCCCAAGGATGTGAGTATTATCGGATACATGTTTTGGGCTCCGTCTGACTCTGGCTGTAGCTTGGCGTCGAGTGCCCCACTACAAGTATCGAAACCTATATTCGGAATGAAGATTGGTCTGCAATTCTTTAGAGTTTGATGATTCAGAGGATGATAAAGTAATAGTCATCGAATCATGATAATTTTGCAACATGGGCTGCATGTTTGACACCGAGACCACGATCTCTGCGAGGTGGATTTTATTGCATGGCGACCTGTGACTAGTACATTGAGTCCAGTGTTATAGGCCAATAACTGCCTCTACCAGCCCAGGAACAGCATCGTAGAAGTCAAGCACTGTCAGATCCGTCAATACAGAAATTCTCAAAATCGGAGAAAAGCAACACCCACTGACGACACCAAACCTCTGGCCTTTGCGTTGTTGCAACCAGGGTAGGAGCTTCTGGTTAACACCAGGGATACCAGCGCCATCTCCAATGGCCATAACCTACAACCCACGAGTCCATCAGGGATACCCACCGCTCAACAACACAAGCATACCTTGGGCGACACCTGCGGTATCGCATCATTATGCGACGCACTCGCAAAGCTGATATATAGCTGGTTGGGATTGAACTGGGTAGCATTCTGTATATGAGCGATGGTCGTAGTATACTTGAGGTCGACATTCGCCGCGGTGCCGGCGTCCGGGGAGAGTTCGTCCATGTAGTAGTAGTCCTCGATGAAGGCCACCTGCTTCGCGCCTGCGTTGTATGTGAGTTCAATGATTTTACCGTTATCGGTCCAATGGGCGCCATCGAGGAAGATGCCGATGCGCTTTGAGGAGGAGGAGGGGAGAAGAGAGTAGGTGAAACGTTGAAGGAGGGTGAGTTTGCCGCGGGCTTGGCCGAGCGTACCGAGCTGAAGTAATCTTTAATTGTGATGTTAAGAATTAGAAAAGGATTACTTACTGTTCCGTTGCTCTGAAGCCAATATTTCTTGGCGAGGTCGCTTTCGAAGATGTTGTAGAGGTGTTCTTGCAGAGCGGCGTCGTTAGGGGTGCCCGTTCCGCTCTCGTAGTTCAGAGATACAAGGACGGCCTCGGTAGGGTGCTTGTCGAGCCATGAGTAAAGACCAAATAGAACATCTTCGAGGGTTGTATGGGGGGCAAGTAGAGCGTTGGCTGCAAAAAGTTGAGTTGCGCTGCGAATATAATAGGGGACAGAATATTCACCATGATGGAACCCAATAGTATCATTCCCGGGATTGTACGCGAAGCGGAGGTCAAAGACGCGAATGCCTTCGTTGAGGGATTGTAAAAGGGAGTGTTCTTGACATCTGTATGTCTCTGCAGACGCAATACTACTAAAATATTAGTGCACCGATATCAATACACAGGACATTGTCACTCACGGGCCAGTGTACCTCAAAAGAGAGGCTTGGGTTGCGTCCGAGTAGTTCCCTGAGTATTAGGATGAGCCAGGTGTCTATAGGCATATTATTGAACCTGAACTCACAAGTGGCAGAATCGTGAGTCCCCGGTAAGTTCATATGCACGAGTTTTGTGCTATCTGGGAATTTGGCCATCCAGTCACAGACCTTCGACGTAGAGCATCCATTGTCATAACCTAGTACATGTTCAAGTTTTCCTCATAGAACGAGAGCGTGTACCACTCACCGAGAATTGGCGCTCCACGCGTCAGGATCTCTGCCAATGCTGCTTTCTCGAGAATAGCCTGCCCTGCACCGCTCATCGGTGAAGCGGTCCCCTCGGTGAATAACTGAGCAAATAAGCAAGCGAGGGTGGAAAGGCGACGGAGAGCCATTGAAGAGATTCAGAACGTGGTAAATACGGGGCAAAGTCCAACCATGGTGTAGGCTTTTATCAGGCTTTTATATTAGACCCTGATCACGACATGCTAAATGTATTTATGTACAACACACCTCGTTCGGATCCATAGGATGCATCATGTGCAAGTGTGAGGACATTGAGAATTTGGGAAAGGACACTTGATAGTGGGAGAGCTAGATGAAGCACGTTTTCTGTTTGGTACTAACGTTGTTCTAGTCTTCTAGATCTCCGACGTTCATGATGTCCTACAAATTCCCGACGCACCTGATTACCTGTGCACCGTCGCACTAACGAAAGCGGATGGCAATGGCGAGACCCTTGAAGCCCCTAACTCACCCTGCCGTCCAGAATTAACCTTATTTTCACAAACGCACGTTGCTCGCTCTCTATGGGCGCCTTTTCCCGCGATTTTAACCACCATCATATCCAACGATAGACAGAACCATGCTACACGTGGTCCAACGGTCGGCTTGAGTGTCTGTTTAAATGTCACCGGTGTCGGCAGAGGACTGCGTGGAATCTTCATTGCTCCCAAGTTCCGACATGCTTCTCCAGTTGTCTTTCGTAGCCTCTGCTATTGCGTTGGTCTCTTTATTGAGCGCAACAGAGACGGCAGCCAGTGTTGTTCATTATCCCCCGAGCTCGACGAACATCAATAACTTTACCTTTGCTTTGAATGGCTCTGGAGCCCCTGGTATCTTCACCTCATCGACAACTCCTAATAAGGCCTATGGGGAGTATAACTGGTGCAACATGCCTCATGTCCGGACACAGGAGTACAAGTAGGTCTGCAGCAGCTTTCATACCTACGCTCATCACCGACTCGCTCTCAGGACACCATCACGAGATTTTAACTTGGAATACGTCGAAGTCATTCAACGACACCACAAGCGTACTCCATACGCGTCCAATACTTTCTTTAAGGAGGACGTTTCCTGGAGTTGTGTTGGGCAGGGACCTCTAAACGGTCTTAAATCGTATGCTCTTCCTGCTTATGCTGGTCGCGTAGTTTTATTCTAATCTTCCCGACAGCGCGTCTGGGCCAGGTGCTGATGTAACCGATATTCAGGCAAGTCGACTGTACGACGAGGTGTCATTTCAACTGACGCTGACACGGCAATATAGTGGCAAGCCTCAGCCAATCCTCTCAACCCCTGGACCACGAAAGTTGGGCCAGGTTTCGTCGGTTCTACGTAGGCCTTAACCCCCTCTCGACGCGACGCAATTTATTTATGCCGACACAGTTGCCAGTTTCCTCAGATCACAGAAGAAGGCCTTGAGGACTCTATAACACACGGCAAGGACCTTCGTGCCGTTTACGCGTCGCGCTTGGGGCTCAGCTCACGTCTTGATGCCTCAACATCTAAATTTCGTACGTCACAGAACACTGCACCGTGCTCCGATTCTCACAAGTTACCTGTAGGCGTTACTAACAATCAGATTACATCACAAGTCGCGAGCGGGCTCGTCAAGGGTCTATTCCCCGGAAGCTCAGGCATCGAGGTGTTGATCGAGGCGCCCTCTTTTGACTCGCTGGAACCTACGTTGTCTTGCAACACGGCCAACCAGCTCAAGACCGCCATCACTACTGGAAGTCAAACGTGGAACGACCATCTGACTGCCGCTGCCGATCTTTACGCCAAGCTGGATGGGATTTCCGGCACGGCGAGCATGGATTCTGCGGGATGGCACTCTTCATTTGACCAGTATGTGCTAAAATTATGTAGTGTGAGCAGAAGTTTACAATTGACACAGCTACTACGATAATATGAGCGCAAAACAGTGCCACGGGAAAACTCTTCCGTGTGACTTGAATTCCACATCTTCATGTGTTACGCAGGACATCGTACGCATCTTTGCCTCGTGATACACGAGTACTGCTGACTGAGTCCCCAAGGCTGACACTGTATACCGTCTTGGCAACTGGGAATATTCATGGCAGTTTAGGGATGCCCCTGAATCTGCACAGTATTCTGCTCTGAGATACGGAGCGTGGGTCCTCGAGCTCCAAGGACATCTGCAGGACAAGATTTCTGGTCAATCCAAGGTATGTCTACTGAAATCACAATCGGCCAGCGTCTCATCAATGCCTCCTTAGATGAAGTACTTCCACAACATCGCACACGATGGCTCTGTCGCGCCCCTCTTAGGTTTCCTCCAGATCTCAAATATGGTCTGGCCCGGCATGGGATCTGAAGTAAGTGTTTTGCATCCAGCCCTCTCCACCTCGAGACCGTGTTGACCGCTTTCGAACTCAGATTGCATTCGAACTTTACAGCAAGTCCGGTAGCCCACATCCCAAGCGTGACAGCTCGCAGTCTCGTCCCACTTCCGGGGCGAAGTCTTTCTTCCTTCGTGTACTCTGGGGTGGCCAGCCTATGGAAACGTCAACACCTCTCGGCACCCTCGACATGATTCCCATCGCCGACTTCTTTTCCTGTACGTTTTGATGGTGCCATTGTGATATGTTCCTTAACAGCTCATTTGTCGTCTTATAGATGTTGAATCGATGACCGGAAGTGGAAGTGATCTGTACGCTGCTTGTAATCAGTGAAGGATTATTTCAATGTATGGACTATTTTATTGGGACAAATAACACCATGCTCTTGGGATTGTTACAATTGGGATAGGAAGTTCATGTCGAAGCCAGCCGGCAGCTTCAATCTCGCCCGTGTCCAAACGTGAATGGAGACTTCAAGAATAGAGAGGGATTGAAATGGCCGAAATACACGTAACATAGCCAATGATAATAATTGTTAACGGAAAACGGCAAGGCTTGCCCTATGCACGCTCCAACGGCTCCTCCAATGTTTGAGCCCAAGCCCCACGGACCCCAACACCAAACTCCTGATGACCAGAGCCAATGTCGAAGACACCGCAAACACTGTCGAAAACTGTTAGTTCAGAAGTTATGAGGTTAAGCCACGTCAACGCCTCAAAAAGGCTTCACCACGAGGGGAAGGGTTTGGAAAAAATTGGCTGGCACGAATCATCGGACAAAGTCCTCCTCGATACAGGTGGGTAATCGACAGGATCAACGCCACTTTGGACTCACGACAGGGTTCGAACCCGAGGTTGCCCTCAGACGTGCCACCATACTCTCGAAACCTAAATGGTTTCCCCCGCCACAATATCCGCCGCATGTGTTCGCCCGGCTCCTGCTCCAGTGGTAGTCGCTTCCAGCCATTACAACCGGTCGCTTTCCCTTCCACCCTGTGCAATCGAGTCCGTTGCCAATAGATATGGCACTGCAACGCCCCTCCCTGAATAAACACAAAAGACCGCATCCTCTCGCCTCTGGCGTACAGCGGCAGCTCGCCTTCCCCGAACACTATTTGCAACACGACACCGTCTCCTCGTACGTGCTGATGGCTGCGAGCAATCCCACGATCAACGACGGGTTCCGATGACCTCACCATGCACAGGTCAAGCCCGCGCCAAGTTCCACCGCCACGCACAAAGATGGATGCCTCAACCTCGACTGCAGTTGGTCACGTACACCAGGCTCGTAATGACCTCGAGAACGAATCTCTGCTGTGTCTCCCGGGGGAGTCACAACTTCAAAAGCGAGTATGAAAAACCAACATGCGGAGGAAGCTTCGGACAAACACCATGCACATGAAAACGAAAACGAGGGAACGAGGACATCTGCACATGGATCGTCGGTCATACGGGTCGATGATGGCAGTGGGTTACTAGAATACAAGCCACCCCATAGGAGAACATTTGGCGTGTGCATCAAGACGCTCGAAGGGCCGGGTCTTCGCCACACATTCTGAATAACAAAGCCGGGACCAGTTGGTTTTCGATGGGATGACACAGGGGTCGGTGTGGTACCACATCGTACCGGACAACGGAGTGCACAAGGCGAGAGCCGGGTTACTACCGCACAGACAACATTGTAGTCAGCCTTCCTGTCTGGAAGGGCGCGAAGTTGGGGGCAGACATGCACGCCTGAGCCTCAAGAACGGCCATATCGGAGCCAAGGAATGATGTTGATAGATCCCGGACACGCCCACCGCCAGTCGCGAACATGCTGTGTCAAGGCATCTCCAGGAGTCAAAGCCTCCAAACTCAGTCTCTTCAAATCACGCTTTCTTGTGCGTCCCCCTTTGATGTTCTTTGTTGCCTCCCTGATCCCCGGCATATGGCCACCGCGAAGCCATGAAGATCTTGATGTGTTCGCCGACGCTTCTGGACACCACCCACAGCCTCCCTCGCCGGTCACCCAAAGGACGTAGCAGCGGAGGCCGTGGTTGCCCACGGCGCTCAAAATCTTGCAGAAAAAGCACCGGGATTTGAGGCTCCCTTACGGAAGTTGCTCAGGGAGAAGTCGCAATGACTCAAGTCAACGGCATCCTGTGCGAAGGCTTTGGGCTACTCTGAGGTAGCAACAGGGCCCAGCCATCAAGCCATGGCGACGGATTGGCAAACTGTATCGGGAATACTGACGTGCACATACGAAGTGACTCTGGGGAAATATGGCCTTCGGTAGAGGGCTAGTGCGGGACCCCGGTGGACTGTTTTTTTGTGGGCATGGCCCATTCCAATTGAGCGTATCCCCCTCCATATCAAGCAAAAGCCCCATAGTGTACCGCGACGCTTCTCTGGTGTCCCGTTCCGGAGCCAGCCATTATATAGGAACCCGCGCGTTTCCGGTGTCACCTATCCCCGTCCGTTCCATCATCGAGTTCGAGGCGCAAAATGGTGCGCTCAAAGCACCTAGCGAGGGCGGCAGAGAGCCAAACACCTTTCACGTCTTTGTGCGGAATCACGAGTGAGAAGACAATGAAAGAACAGGGGTCCCGAGGTGATACAGACGGGGCTCTGTGCGTGATGTATGGCTCGTGTGTCGGAATGGGGCACTTTCCGGAGATGCGATGTGGGCCAAACTTGGTATTTCATTGGGGTTGAAGTTTTGAAATCGGCCAGCGGCACAAAAAACGCGGCGTCCACGTGCAGAGAGATTCGACCGAACGCCTAACACATCGCCGGGGCCTACTTCATGAAGGCCCAGGAGTGAGTAGCTCGGGTCCACAAAGCGTTTTAGGGTTGCGCGATGACCTATGGTTATCCTTAGGGTTAGATGTCACTTTGGTTAGAAAGTGGATCAAGTTGGCTGGAAGCAGCGGCCAGCAGAGGGCAGGTGTGGGTGATGACCGAACGGGAGCCTGGAACGATAAAGGCGTAGAAAGGCGGATATACGAGAGGAGATAGTGTGGTTCGATGACGACCTGAAAGTTATAGTTCAAGTTAAAGAAACAAGTTACAACGCCTACTTAAGCCTAAGACTAACAACGCGTACATATCACCAAATATGCACATATGTCATGGCACAGCCCCAGCCTGCTTGAACACGGACCAGTGGACCACCACAACGCTCAGCTTGCCACAAAGCTTGAAGTACCTGTATTGGAATTTCTCCCGTCGGATCTCGTCACGAGAAAACTGTGACACTGTGAACGCTATTTACACTGGTATGTTGTGAGATTTCCATTCATGCCAAGCCAGCGTCACTACTGGTGGCCGCAGTGGTGGGCCGTCTACCAATGCACATTCCCACTGGCTCAAATTGGAACATCAGTACCACGTCGAGAGGACAAGAAGGGAGAAGGCGTGTGGCCGGCGCATTACACGGCCATGCATGTGCCACAACACGCAGGAAACTTCTTTTGCGTTTTGACGTGGGCAACTTGCGCTTCTCCACAAGGGGCCGCCCACGATTGAAGTTCAATCATGTCTGCGAACCACAGGCCCTATATAAGCCTATTCTCTTCTGCTTTCGGTGATATACGCGCCTGATGCTGCTCATGATGCATTTCGCTCGAGCTCTCGTCTGGTTCTTGCTTGTGGCAGTTCAAAACTCTTTTGCTGTTGTCCATGATCGACATGAGAGTCTGCCGTCTATCCAATTTGATTTTATAGTAGTTGGAGGTACAGTGCACTCTTTCTCACTCTTAACCAGACTGACCCATACTCAGGTGGAACTGCTGGAAATGTCATTGCCAACAGGCTGACGGAGAATCACAACATCAATGTTTTGATCATTGAGAGTGGACCATCGTCAGTTCTCTCAAACTTTGCAGCTCTCAAATTCCTCATCCCGCCCTTTCAAGAAATCTGCATGTACTGAACTCCATTGTACCATTCTTTGCAACACAACTGGAGGACACGGAGTATGATTGGAACTTCACCACTATAGCCCAAGATTCTCTCGGTGGGCGTGTCCTCGACTTTCCGAGAGGGCATATCCTCGGGGGAAGCAGCTCTATAAGTGAATCTGAATATATCTACTCTCCACGCTTGTCTGATGGAGCGATATCTTTAGACGCGATGTTCTACACCAGAGGCTCGTCATCGGATTTCGACAGGTTTGCAGCAGTGACCGGCGATGATGGGTGGTCTTGGGACAAGTTACAACCCTATATTCGTAAAGTGCGTTTGACATACTTTGCTAGGACCCCCTACTAACTACCATTTGTCATTCAAGAACGAGAAATGGACCGCACCAGCTGACCACCACAATGCCACTGGCCAATTCGACCCAGCCGTCCACGGGTTCCACGGGATCAATGCCGTTAGTTTAGGCGCATTCCCTCATCCCAGTGATCCTCGTGTCATACAAACTACCTCCGAACTACCAGATGACTTCCCTTTCAATCTCGATATGAACTCAGGAAACCCATTGGGGCTTGGTGTGCCTTCTCTTCTGCCTCATTAGGCAACAAACTTAACTGGTTCAAGGCTGGCTTCAAGTGACGATTAAGCGTGGCGAACGCAGCAGTTCCGCCACATCTTATCTGGGAGCGAAGTTTATCGATCGGCAGAATCTTCATGTGCTGCTCAATACTCGAGTTACAAGGCTACTTGAGACCCGCGCACCCGGCCCCAGTCAACCCGTGATCCGCACAGTTGAATTCGCCGATGAAGACACTCAAAGTGAAGTTATTCAAACATAGGATCTTTCTAGCCGCTTGCTTATATTGCGGGTAATAGAGCCGCGTATCACACTCACGGCAACCAAGGAAGTTATACTTTCCGCTGGTGCCATCGGCACTCCTCATATCCTCCTACACTCCGGCATTGGGGACGCCAAGAGCCTGAAGGCAATAGGAATTCAACCAGTCGTGGATTTGCAAGATGTTGGGAGAAATTTGATTGACCAGCCAGCGTTGGGCAATGCGTGGCTTGTCAACTCAAATGACACGCTGGATGAGTAGGCTGTCAAACTGTTCACTGCAAGGATACGGTTCAATCCTTTCGTTCGCAGAATATCAGCCAACCAAACAATACGGGATGAGGCATTGCAACAATGGGAGAAAAACAGAACCGGACCACTTGCGGCTAGTCCAACTACTCACCTTGCATTTTCACGTATACCGTCCGATTCACCTATATTCAACTCCGTTCGCGACCCAACGTCTGGCAAAAATACCCCTCACTATGAGTTGGTTATCTCGGTTTGTGGGCCATTTATTCTATTGGAACATCGCTCAATGGTCAACACAGAACGGAGCAGGACTACGCCCGATGCAAGGCCACTTCATCTCTATTGGCACGACCGTCGTTTCTCCCACTGCTCGTGAGTTATCTCGTTCCTTTATGTCACGGAACTTGACATTCTACATAGGAGGATCTGTGTCCTTGAATTCAACCGATCCATTTGAACAGCCTCTTATTGATCCAGCATACCTAGCGACCGAGTTTGACATCTTTGCGATGCGCGAAGCAGTGAGAAGTGCTCAGAAGTTCTTTACAGCGCCCGTCTGGAAGGACTATATCCTTAGCCCAGTCGGAGGATTGGAAAATGCCACTTCAGATCAGCTCTTGGACGACTATATCCGCAAGGGCATCTTCACTTCAGCACATCCAGTCGGGACGGCCGCAATGTCAGCCAAGAATGCGAACTTCGGGGTGGTTGACCCTGACTTGCGAGCCAAAGGAATCTCCGGCTTGCGTATTGTCGATGCTTCCGTTATGGTCAGTCACACACCTTTCATGGCTTTGCAATATTTTGAGCGAACTTGATACCAGCCCTTCGTACCATGCGCGCACACACAAGCCCCTGTCTACATCATTGCCGAACGCGCGTCTGACTTGATAAAAGAGGCATGGGGGCTCCTTTGATCCAAGGAGAAATGGGACCATGCTTGACCATACAGTACATTTTCATGATACACTTGTTTCTCTTGTCAGGACCTTGAACAATCTCATGTTCAAATTCTTAGTACAAATATGAATTTGCGGTTACCGCTCCTTCAGGGTATCAAATTGGTCAAGGTCGTTGTCATTATGGTGGTACATGCATAGGTGTTCTTACAATTACAAACTAGCCGCACATTACCCATCAAAAGACATGGCATCCCTATCCGAGCTCATTACCCGTGCATACTCCAGTACAAGTCTGAACAAGGCAATCGGCGTCAGTCAAATAGTAAGCCCATACTGAGATGTTACGCACCTATAAACGTAGGCTGTAATGTCCTCCTTCCTCCAGAAAGACCGACTCCATGCCCGACCCTCGCTAGCGATAGTACGAGCTAAGTCTTCATGTCCTCCTTCACCATAGAGGCCGCCACGGAAGAACACCAAGGCATCATACACATCAGAGTAATCCACCTGCACAGGCACGTAGTGCACCCAAGGCTCTATGCGGTCTAGGAACCTGAAAATTTGTTAGCCTTTGAGAGATGTACCGCTTCGAAATGCCGAACCATTCTCGATACACAGTTGCTTTGAAAATCAGCGAATTCGATGTTATGAGGCGCTTAAAACGACTAGACCACGCATTACCGTCGACCTGTAGGTATTTCGACAATTAACAAACAGGAGGGAGGATAAGCTAGAGAGAGACATACGTCAATGATGTATTTGAACTTTCCAGTCTCCTTAGAGCCCTGACGCTTTCTCCACTCGTACAGTCGCTGCAATTCCGGGCAGGTCTCCTCGTGGCAACCAACAGGGTCCCCAGCAAACGCTATATCCATCATCGCGGGGTTGATCTTCGCCCTGGCTATTTCGATGCCTTCACCAATTCGACTCTCATCATCTAATGTCGATAAGAGAACTTTCACAGTGCCATTGAGTCCGGTGGCAAAGTCGACAAGACGTGTGCGCTGCGAACTCTTCCACCGCGTAGTTGGCGCATGCCACATCCCGGTGTTGCTGCCCCGCCACGAGAGCCTCTCGTCGAGCTTGCCGTCCCAGTCGGGGTCATCTGCGCGCGGCAAGACGTCGTCCACCCATGCAAGGAGAGTTGGGATCTGAATGTCGTGATGCATTGGCGTAGCGCAATACGCAAACCGTGGAAGCATCAGATGAGAGGGGCCAGGATGTTCGTGTGTGAGGAACTCTCCGATATGATCAAGTAGTCGAGGATGCAAGCAGGGGTCCATGGCCTTGGGGTGATCAAAAATGAAGGTTTTCTGTCCCGAACGATCTTCCTCCATTCCCCGACGAGCTGGTGATGAGGACGAACAACCCGAAAGCCACCCATGAGGTTCTCCGATTGCAATTGCATCCATGTCCATGTCTAATGAATAGATAATAGTTCAGGCATTTAGTCAGTGTGAGGAGGAAAGCGCACGCACAAGTCCCCCTCGCAGCAGCTTCCAATGCCATCTGTTTCACCTGATGGTCGGAGAATAGGGCAGGGTTATCGTGAGGTGAAATCACAGCACGAAATGGTGGTAAGTCCTTTTCGACGTCCTTCAAGATGTCCATGATCTGATATGCACCGCCGAGGAGGCCATTGGGGTCCCAATTATTCGTACTCTGCCCAAAAGACACTCTCAGAACATCAAGTTCATCCGTCTCGTTCAAACCCAGGGTATACGTATCCGTATGGAACTCCTGTTTTTGTTGAAGCTGTTGGAGATCAAGAGGATGATATCCCCAGAATGGTTCGAGGTCTCTGTATATTTGGTCGTACTCGTCTGGAAGCTGGACGTTATTTGCCTTGACATAACGCCACCTGCATCAAGAATTAATCAGCCCTGCCCGCACGGGTGTTCGAAATACTAACGGGCACGCACCACTTGTCAAAACCTTTCGGAGGACGCCGCTTGTAACGTTTCGTGTATTCCCGAACAGCTTCGTCTAGGGTCTTGCTGGCCCTCGAGAGCTTGGACTTCCAGCGAGCGTTCGCCAGTTCAATTAGCTCAAATATCGGGTGGCCACCATCGGGGTTGACCTCAAGGATTCCATCGTCGCGATAGGTGTGCGGGAGTAGAACAGCCGGCCTTTTGTTGGGAGGATTGGGGATACAGACAGGCCGTGGGTCGGCAGGCGGCGAAACAATGAGCGGGACAGACTTCCTGGATCTGGGATCGTAAAGCAATGACTCTCGGCAGTAGAGAATGAACGAGAAGACCAGTGCGATGAGGGGTACAATGATGAACCGCCGTTCTCGTGCGGACAGTCGTCCGAACAGCATCGGCGCCGCAGGATGCAGGAGATGAGGGCGTCGCATGTCGTCCCTACTTTATAACGTTTTCGGCGTTCGCTGGAGAACTTTGACAGATGGGTATATATAATAATCAAGCCTTTCAGAGTTCGCCGGCTAATAACGGCATTACCCCTGGGACCTGATCACGAGAATCTCTCCGCTGTCTCCCCACCAGTCATGTCAATCTTTCCAACTTACTTCTGAGACTGAGAGATCAGAGTAGAAGAGAAGCTGGTCAAAGGATGATGCGCCATGTCGTCAATTGACAGTTGTGCACAAGTTGTGCAGCCGATTGAATTCAACGGCAGCGCCGCTACCCGACGGGCTCCAACGGATTGATTCCAGATGAAGAATGAAGAGGACGGAGTAACATGCTTAACCTTTAGGATCTCGTTGATGGAATCCATGTCTTCATTTTCAAGTTGTCACTAAACTTTACTGCTATAGCTATCCTCGATACAGATCCGGTCCCCTGATATATCCATGACATCTTGGATAGTGGCATTTGGACGAATACCGAAGAGATTCATTTCGTACTCCAAGGTAACTTCGACGAAGGGTGAGGTAATTGTCGTGAAGCCAGAAATATCTTCGAGACGGTTGCTGGGGTCTCTTGCTTGCCAAGTGGACCAAATGCGATCGCTAGTCAATGGCAAACAACTTGAATCAAAACACGCATCCGCATCCAGAAGAGACTTGAAGACGTACAGCCAGGCGTGATGGAGGAAGAAAATGGGATCTATAGATGAGAAAGTCAGCACAACTCAAGGAAATATTCGGCACACCTACCACCAGGACTGGAACTTATGTCCGCCATCTAAATTATCATGATCATGAGAAACGAAGATAATTGAGAAAATACACACACCTCTCCACCGACAGCTAGGAGAAGGTATTGGGTTCATTTTCTATGTCTTTGCACCGATCCATCGACGACGCACCTGCATGCCCTGCCATGTGTGGTCCTGGAAACCTTGCCATAAAGAGATCCGCGTCACTAAAAGTTGTTGCACTCAGTGCTGTTTCAACAAAGAATGAGCCAGATCCAAGGACATTCGTAATGTCTCGTCGAAGGCAATGGTTGGTAATATCCAATCCTGGGCCTACATGAAGGATAGTTCGCAAAGGGACCGTCGACGATGCACATAGTATCTGCAACTCCGTTTCCGCCGAACGCATCTGGAGAGAAAAGGGGAGAGTTGATATAGTTACCATCGTCGAGGGTCTCGTTCCACCAACTAAATACGAGCATTAGTCTGGTTGTCAACTATACTGGGAGCAGGGAAACTCACGGTTGGGCACCAGTATAGCCACACTCTTCACGTAATAATTCTTCGTGAACGCGGACATACAGGCGGTGAAATGGTAGGAATTGTCCCTTGATTTGTGATTGGTTGCACCCCAAATACAGCGTCAAGTGCTTGAGATGCTTACAACATTATGAATGATTTGGCTTTGAACCTCAGTGCTCGTTAGCTGGCGCCTGTTGTGGTGTCTGAACGATCGTGACTTCAGCTGTAAACGTACTGCGGCTGCTCACCATTCTTTGCGTAGGAGCCTTTTGTCACTGGTACATTGTCCAAGGGTATGCGTCATCAATGAAGTAAAGAAGACAAGCCATTTGAGAGAGAAAATGCAAACCATATCTTGCAGCAGAAGTCGTGATGAGTCAATGGTGTTAGAGGTACCCTTGACTTTATATATACGACAACCGGCTCAGTTAGAGTCCGGCATCGGTTCAAGACTACAGAGCTTTCACAAAATGATGTCTACGTGTGTTTGCGCAAGTTCAAAATTCGCGAAAATAAAAGTAAATCGGAAATCCTGCCCCTGCGGCCGTACGCCTCTGGCTTGCATTTCATGCACGCTACAGTGATACTTCATTGAAGAAATTGCTCTAGTATGAACAGCCGAGCAATAGAACTCGTCGGGATGGGATTCTTGAAGTACCTGGTGACTGCCTCCAAGTCAGCGTTTCATCAATGTCGGAAATCTCCCTGCGGGGTTATAATCAGGCTTAGATAACCATAATGTAATAATCTATAATAATCGGTCTGCAATGGATTCCAATCCGGTTAGACCAGAGTCTATAGACTATTTAGGGCCGATTGGGATCCATTCGGGTCGATTGGGATGTGGATTGGGGCCCAGGTCCTAATCCACAATCGCTGATTAGCGTGATCTCTTGGGTCAGCACCGGATCTAATCTGCTTCCCAAATTTCCGACATCAATGAACACCGAACGTGAGTCGAACAAGAACTTGAACGATATTGGTCTTCGTGAACCACCTCATTTACAATGGCATATGTAATACAGAATTTGCAATGGAGAGCACCAAAGGATACGCTGCGTTTGCATGCCGACGAATCAAGTTCAGGCCTCCACCATGGCTAGCTGTCCTCCTCGATACACCTATCTCGCTCAGAACCTTGGGCTTATACATAAGGTGGTATTGGTGGATGGTATGCCGGGAAGGGTAACAGCAAGATGGGGTCGGAAAGCTGGCGGAAAGACTGGCCACGTCATAACCAAGCATAACTTTCTATTTTGCTCAGCGCAGTCAAGCAACATCGCCAGGAATGAAAACAAATGGCCAGGACCATGCTCCACTGGTACATAGACCAGCGTGGGCGAGAACTATAATTTTGTCATGCGGCAGTTTTTAGTTCGAGGCATGTCACCGTTCACGCTCAGTGCCAACCTGAAGGTGAGAGGAGAATGACGTACACGGGCGCCTGTCTCGCTCCTCTTTTCAGTCATATGCGTATCCTGGGATAGGGTCTGAGCCTACTCGTCCTCAGAATTACGGTTTTTGCCAGCTTCCTCGTCTGCCAAACGAGTTCCTCCTCTTGTTCGACAACTTCATCAAAATCGCAGTTTTCAGGTTCAGAAAAGAAGCGCTAGTTGTGGGGAAGTTGAAGGCTTCATGAATAGGTAGAGAAATATCGTCTAGCAGTGGATTTACGAGCTGAATAAAAGGACTGGGATTTTTGATTTATTTTTATTTTCGCGATTTTTGAATTCACGCAAACACGCGTAGACATCATTTTGTGAAAGCTCTGTAAGAAATTTTCAGCACAGTAAACCCGCGAGTCCCAAGGACTGTGGCCTTGCGACATGAAAGCACATGGTAGTTTCAAGGAAAGACACGCAACGGGCCGTGGCTTGATGGCCTTTCAAATTTCAAATCCGGCCAAAGTTCCTGTAAGTTCCTGCACAAACCACGACCGCGAAGCGGGCTGGGCTGGCTATGCATCTTCCGCCAGAACTTTTGCGCGAGGTCATTTGCTATTCTCTCTCCTCCGACTCATCTACGCCAGAGGAAATAGGCATTTCAACAAAGCAGAACTGGCCATCTATTGAACCGCTTACACTCGCATCCAAATCATATCGAAATCAAGCACTTGGAGCATGGTTTCGAAGACTTTTTGTGAAGGATCCCTCTGAAATCGTTGACCTGATGTCTATGTTCCCAGAAATTGGTGGGGTAATAAGGTCTACTTTAGCACTTCCGAGCCAAACGCTTTTCGTAATAGCTGACATTGACCATGACCAGAGAACTTCACTGTGTGCAGCGAAAGAACTGTACGATGCTAGAGACGCCAATACCCTCAATCTCAATATGGGACGTTATGGGACTCAAGCATCTACAGGTCATTCGCCTTGACTGGCTATCTGCTCGCATGGTGCCGCATTATGGGTCAAGCAACTCATCAGACAGGCTTCCGTTCACACATGTCTCTCTCACCGTCAAGGAGCTTGACATTCGTGGTGTACCATGGCCTTCCCCGAACGTCTTCCTCAATATTCACGCCATATTTCCCAATCTGAACGTGCTACGACTTCGACAGCAAAGGATATGGTGTGGGTTGTGCCACACCTGTTGCGTGGCAAGGTTCAGGCCCCCGGGGCCGGAAAAGATAGTGTATGAAGGAGGCGGAGGATTGCCCGTGCGTCATATTTCGAATCCGACCAACCAGGTCTATTCTCTGACGTTCCTCCCCAGATGCACTACGCACGCGTTCTACAAGACCTCCGCCACCTTCACACAATCATCATCACAATAGCCGATTTCGGAGGAGGCAAAACAACACTCCAGGATGGTCCCGAACACAATCCGTATGCATGGGCGGGGGAGTGCGATAGATGTATGGGGATGATGTACGAGGACGAGCCTTTCCGGGACCAGTGGGTTGCAAGGAAGAAGGGGCTCACGGCCAAGGACGGGTACGTCGCCCCACCTGCACTCAAAAGGGTCGAATGGAATTTTTGGATGGCCGAAGGATCAGAGGAAGTGGATGTGGAGGAGAGTGAGGACGAGCTGGTCGATGAGGAGGCTGCTAAGGGCGAGCTGTAAAAAATTCGGGACAGTCATGGACGCTCGCCGGCCGCCGACCTCCAACTCCAGCGTGGCCACAAAGCATTGTATCGTTTGCCAGAGATGCCAGAGGCAACGCGATTACGTCTATTTGTCAGACCATCCTGTTGACATCAGTCCGACAATACGGCTACGTCACCTACACTCCCCCAGACGCGTAGCGCCGACCTCATGGCTTATAACAGTTCTATTTCTATCCTCGTGGTATTTCGGAGGGGAGATCATTCACATTTGGCCCGTGGATCTTCCGGCTCCAACGTCTGTCCTGTTCGGTTGACTCAGTTCTCATATCCTCCGAAGTCCCGGCATGCCTTTTGCGAGTAGTCAACGGGTGGTCGAAGCTTCCTTCCGCTAATACCATGCCGTGACATGGCATCCCACCACCCCATGGCCCATGACTCGTCACATGAACCGAGGAAAAGACATCATATGTTCAGTCTTGCTTCTTCTCCTGAAATATAAAGGCCAAACCGATTTTCCATGTTTCACCCACAATTATACCACGGAAAACCTTTCGGCATTCTCGAGAAGCAACCCAGTCCTGATCAACCATGGTTGCGTTTACAATTCTAGCGGGTGGCTATGACACTTTCATCGCGACATATCTTTTTAACTCCGCGTCCTCTTCATTATCCCTCGTCGGCAAAGCGACGACCGGCCCTTCCCCGTCATGGATTTCTGCGCACCCCACCAACAGAAGCATCATCTAGTACGCCTCATCGCGTTCTTCGTGTATCTGAAACTTACAACAAATGTAGCGCCGTAAATGAGATTTCTAAAGGCGCGCTCCAGTCGTTCAGCACAAGCTCCACCGGCACTTTATCACCAGCCCTCGACACTGTGAGCTCAGGTGGCGATGGTCCTGCATTCGCCACGGCTCTCTCTACCGGCTCCGTCGCCGTCTTCAACTATGGCTCAGGAAACGGGCGCATCGTGGCCACAGAGCCACGCGATGCCGTCAACTTCGTCGACTCTGCACCTACTATAACCTTCCCAGCACCGGTAGCACCGAACATTTCACATCCCCACATGGCCTTGGAACACGGGTCGGAGTTGCTCGTTCCGGATCTAGTGAGTATATCATTTCACTTGACCCCGATGACTATGTACCAGAAAGGCTGAAGAGACTTGTTTTAGGGTGGTGACAAGATTTGGCGTCTCGCGCCTGTTAGCTCGGATAGCTATCAGATCCAAGGATTCATTCCTCAGCCTGTAGGCAGTGGGCCCCGTCACATCGCTATTTCCAGTAAGCATCCTTGTTCCCGTCTCTCAGCTCTACCACCTCTAACATATCCCCAGATAATCGCCTCTTCGTCCTCCATGAGCTCGCCTCTACCCTCACCGTCCAAACTATTCCCGCCGCCCCTAACGGCACCGCTTCTATCATTGCTTCGGCTTCTATCATCCCTCCTGATCCACCTGCGGGGGCAGTCTTCGCAGCCAGCGAGATCCTGATTCCAGCACCCACCACAGACTTTCCTACACCCTTCATCTACGTCTCCAACCGTAACACGGGCGTGCTAGACTCCCGCGGCGACGCCATCGCGATCTTCGAGCACGTCAATGCCGGTACACATCAAGAAGGTCTGAAGCTCGTGAAGCACGTGTACACCGGCATCGACCAACCACGCGGAATGGAATTTGGGCCTGCGGATGGTAGGGGTGGTGAGGCGTTTTTGGCCGTTGCGGGGGTTGCAGGCAATGCCGGAATGAAGATATTTAAGCGTACAGAGGCTGGAAGGAACTTGGAGCTTGTGGCGACGAACTTGGATGTTCCGACTAGGACGACTTTCGTATGGCTTTAGGCTATCGAATTGCGACGTTTTTGACGCGTCTCTTCCGCAATGCCAATTCTGCAGGAGATTGCCAGATAAGCGACGCGTTCTTTGCGCTTGTTTGTACTCTCAGGAGCTCGAATTTTGAATGGTCCAACTTTTGTCCAATCTCTTCCAATCTTTGCCTCCATTCAAGTTCCACAGTGCACTGCGCACATAAGGGGTTTTTCGGTCTCCGCGTATAACTTTGAATATCTAATTATCGACCGAGATGACTGAAGACTCGACCGACGCGGCACAGTCGAACATCCAGCCTTCGGCCCAGAAACGCACCCACACCGACGCTACGACCATGGGGCCATTGCTGTCAGGAAAGCGTCACTGCCTTGCAATTAAATCCGGACCATAGGAGATATGACCCGTGGGGTACTCGATAAGGTGAGGGGCGGGGAACCCACAACCGCCATTACTGCGTCTTTAACCGCTTCAAACAGCAGGATTGGTTTTCAGTCGCGGTTTGATTTTTACCTCATAAGAGAACACCTTCACCACCTCCTGGGCCAGACCCCCGTTCGCTTCCCTTTGAACTACACACTCGCACACCTCCATACTCTTATCCCAAATTTCTCTGGATGGAAGCGCCTGGCGCATACTTTTAAAGTGTATTCGCATGTCATACTTTATGTGGCGAGCAACAGGCCAAAGCGGGCCACATGAAGCAATTCGGATGTCCGCCACCAATGTCTCCCGACCACATCTACCATGGGCACAGTGTGGAATCACAAAAGGAGCATTAGAACACACGCACCCAACATGCCGCGTGGTGGAAAGTTGTAGCAGTGGGAAAGAAGCAGCGAGATTCAGACATGTCTGCGGAATACTTTAGAGGAGGGAAGGGCATTGACTGCCGGGATCTGATGGAAAACATGGACGTCACTCTTGGAATGATATGGAATAAAGGGGGTGGAAATTTGACCCAAGGGGAGAGCACCGATCGAGAGATCGGTATCGCCAATGCTGGTACGTGCTCCGATATTTAGGAAACACCTGACGATAAACTCTCTTCAATTTAGCAAGCTGGGATGTGCACGTCATCCTGGAAAGTGATAATGAACTATCCAAGGTTAATCCTTCCAGTAACCTGCCAATTTTCTTGAGACGCAAGGGTGCTCGAACTTCTCCACACGAACTTCCGCTGTAGCTTACTTGATTCCCTTCAGCCTCCTGTCAAGGACACTTTCTTGGAAGCCCCCGGAGTGAGTTATCACACTATCCCTCGACCTCTGGTCTCACATAGTTGTTTAGGAAATCGATCAGAAGGATAAAACCATCCACAAACTCTTTTTCAAACCGGATACATTCCAAATTCCCTTCTGGCGAGCTAGGGACCGCTAACTGCGCTACTATGTCAGATGTGTTCAATGCCGAAGAGGAACGTGTCAGGGCTAATCAATACTGGCAACGGAAATTGGACAAATGCGGGAGAGAGATCTCGAAGCTGCCAACGGGGACTTGGATGATGAAGAGGAGGTGGATGAAATGCTGGCAGATTATACCCGAGCGATGCAAGCGATTGATCAAGTAAGGCGGTCAATCCTCTACAATTCAACTATCAACCCACCTTGCTCTCAGGTTGACAGCTTTGAAACGTATTCATACCTACCGCCCACCGCCCTCGTAGTTCAAGAAAAAGAATGGACATGTGTTGCCCAAATGTTCTTTTCGGCCGCTCTCACTCCGAATTCTGGATGTGTGAACACCCGGATCGAAGAGCTCGAATTTGAGCGCCCTTGTGATTTTGCTCCCTCGTGGATCCTGCGCTTGGCGGGCGTACATATTGAAGACGAGCACTGACAGGATAATCGTTCCTTGCCCTGGCTGGCATCATTGACATTGCGAAAGCCACCTTATTTTCGTTGAGATGCAGCCTGACCGGTTCCCACCCATAAACTGTGCTTCTGCGTGATCCTCTGTCAGCAGGTTCGTTTTGATATTCATATTCAAGTATACTTGCGTCTCATCCGAATGGCGCCAGTAGATACCTCTCGGATCCGAATTTCCAACGCCACAATGAATCGCGGCGAACTCTGGGCAGATTAAGCATTCGGCAGGGCGGCCTGCCTTTGCGAATCACGACTGGAAATGCCATCTATATGGATCAAATTTTCAGTTATGCCATTTCACCTTGGTGATCCGTGAGTACAGTACCTTCAGCAAACAGGGAACTGTCGCTGTATTGAAGGGACTCTTAGACAGAATCAAGCTTCTTACGAGCTCTATCGGCGACGCACAATGTGGCCAGTAACTTGAAGGGACCCTCAGACAGAATCAAGCTTCTTACGAGCTCTATCGCCGACGCACGCTGTGGCCAACAATTTCTTTGCGATAGCCCGGACTCTACACTCCGGCACATATAAGGACTACACTCAACCTTCTTGAAAATTTACCTCAGATCATCTTTTTCTATGCATATGCATATCACCACTTTGGCTCTCACCTTTGTTGTCGCGTCCATGTTTGGCGCCGCTGCTGCCGTGAATTGCGCGAATTGCCCGTCGTCGATATTCGCCTTTGGCCTTACCCGTTCTTTAACGACATCCTTTCAAAGCTCTGTTTCCGGTTTTATTCAATGCAAGTCAGTCGCTTCTGTTAGGTACTATCTGCTTTCATACTTTGCTAACGTTTCATTTCACTTTAGCTACGATAGTCCCCCCATATCGGGGTTGAACCCCTACTGTTCTTATCAAGCGAGTCCTAATCTTTCTAGCCGTACAAGCCAGAGTCCTGACAGATCACAGAATTCAAATGGGATTTTGAATCTATCAAACAACAACGGCTGCCCCAGCAGTACAACAATAACCTCCAAGACTTCGTGTTAGTAAGTCAGAAGTGATATCCTTAAGAGGTAAGCAAGCTGCTTGATTGTTTTCTTACTCGATACGGGCATGCGGTATTGACGCCTAGACTCTTTAGAGACTTTTAAATACCCGTGCATTGCAAATCAACCATCATGTAGTTTTCTATTGGGAGAATCGCTTGCCTCGCCGGTATACAGCTGCATCTCTCCATCAAGATAGATCACCTCAACTTCAGGCTTGAGTTGGGCATCGACTCACTATCTATGAAAAACTGAACCCCTGACTAGTCGCTTGAAGCCGGCATTCAAGGCCTTCCACCATCCACAGAACTTTTTTTATACCTTTGCGTGCGGTGCTTATGCCATCAGAACTATGAGGACCTAACATATGAATCAAGTGTTCCCAAGCCTCTCAATAGCGTTCGCGCGTCATTCTGCCTATCAACAAGCCTTAAATCTTGAGTTCAACCGCCAGATATTCTTTCGTATCGCCTCCATCACCAAGATCCTCCTCGCCTGTTTTTTAATCGGGAGTACGGGTGCAACGGTGTTCTGCGCCATCTGCCCACCGTCCATCTTCTACGAGGGAAAGACACGGAAGTTGCTTGCCTCTTACCAGAGCTCTGTCCCTGGTTTAGTACAGTGCAAGTGAGTTAGCTCGTCTTCTTTCTGGTGCGAGCAAGAACTGAGACGAGTTCAATCACAGTTATGCTCCGCCCGACCCAAGCATCCTTCCCTACCGCGTTTATCGCGTGAGCGCTACTAATTTGCGTTCGTCGCGCCATGAACTTACCACTCAGCGTAGAACTTCGACGGGTCGCTCTATCTGACTAACACCGGAGACGTGGGCCCAATTCCTGCAGAGGTACAAACCAGGAAGAGCTGCTGAGGTCGTCCCAAATGAGGGCGCAGAAAACGTCTTATCTCAACAATCCACGCGTGGAAAGAGCCTAAACTTCGTACATCAGATGCACGGGCCCTCTGTAGGAGCATTCGAGTACCTTTGAGAAATAGTTATGATATTTTAAGTTGTGAAATTTGATAATAATTATAAATGGCGGAGATTCAGACCGACAAACAACTTGCCTCTTACCGTCATCATCGCTGGAAGCCGAGTGGGAGTGTAAGATTGTTATTACGCATCTCCTCCAATACGCCGCACGGTTAAGTCAATTGAAATGTCGCAGCCCTTCATGGTGCCTGGAAAGCATCCAAAAGGAAAATCGATTTACGACGTGATTTGGCCTCTTTCACCTCCTTCACCCGCTCAATCTTCGTCTTCTTCCGAGTCCTGCGGCCCCGGCTGATCAGATTAACCTCGAGCACCTTGGATTGACGCCGCTAGAGCAGAATCTTTGACAGTTCAACGAAACATTCCTATATACGTTCACGTTTGGAATAATCTGGGGTTCGGATTGACTCAGGTCCCGAAGCTCGTGGTGCTTTCATATCAAATGTACCCGTTCCTGCGCGGGCTCAGCAAGCCACTCAACACTCTCGGATACAGCAGCCCTAGGCCTTGTTCGCTTGACATCAAGGCACTACTTATGTCTGTACAGTATAAAAGCGTCTGCATAATGTTCCTAAAACTCAAATCCATAGTAGCATTGAACACTTTATCTCCCTACTTACTATCTACACGATGCTCTTCCGCCTTTCTGCAGCTGTCGCTCTCTCCGTCGCGTTGCTTAGTGGCCAGGCTGCTGCAATTACCTGCGCCGTCTGCCCCGCTTCGATCGTCTACGCTGGTCTGACCCGGACCCTCACGTTGACGAGGTACAGCTCCAGTGCTGGTACGGTACAGTGCAAGTGAGTGTGTTCCCTGATCACAATGTAATTAGTACTGATGCGTTCACATAGCTACGATTCCCCCGCCATCTCAGGCTTTTCTCCTTACTGCGTTTACAAGGTTAGATAACGCCCCTTCACTTTCCATGTATTGATGCTGACAGAAACTTGTCGCAGAATGTTGGCGGTGCAGTGTACTTCACCAACACCGGTGCAACCCTCACAACCTTGCCTGGTTCGTGCCCCAGCACGGCCACACTGGTAACAAAAACTACGTCAACTTGTTAAGGAGGTCGGTGGGCGCATATTTTGAAGTATTGAGTGATGGTATTGACGGAGTAGGGCTTTGTCTCGGACTGAGGAATTACACGTCACCGTCGATCCAGGTCGTCCACAATCGCAGAGCATCACAGCTCTGCGTAGCCGTGCTTCGCAATTACAAACAGTTTCTGCCTTTCGACGTTCTGGTCCATATAATCCCATGATCATTCAATCTCAAACGTGTCTGAAGTTTGATGAGACTGCGCCTTTCGCTGCTACTAGGTCGAATAGTCTGTAGGCTCGGCATACCACATGTCGTGCGTCTTGAACACCATACGGTTTCATTGACCTGCTGTCGATCTATTCGCATTCGGGTCCACTTTTCGAGCGATTGGCCAATCGCCTCCCTCGAATACGTGTTCTATGTCAACGCCAGAAACGAGTCGCGGATTCCCGTGATCTTAACCATGGCGCTGCGGCAAAGTTTCACGTCATTTTCCGTCATACCTGTCTTCAACGACATGCCGGGCGTGAGATGGGGACATGCCTTGGACATACCGTGTCCTGTTAGCTAAACACGTGAGTAAGATGCTCAGTAATATACATATTTGAAAGTTTTGCGAGGCGATGAGATGTTCAAGTAGTGTACCATTGAAAGTGTAAACCTGATACATATTGACTGTAGATGTGAGTCTGGTCGAATTGGTCGTACACAAGGTTGACAGATATTCGGTCCGATCAACCAAAATGGCACCGGAATCGGCTATATCCGATAGATGTTGAACATACCACTACAACCTTGACCGCCATTTACAGCGAGATACACTTCCATCCGTCCCTTTTCACGCTCGCCTCCGCACATAACACCCATTTGCTGCGTTCACCATGAATTTTTTCAAGACAAAGCCCAGGACGCCGCCAGATCTTGTTCGTGGCTTGCGAGATGCCATTCCAAAGCTTGAGACTAGTGCGCCAGGAGGAGAGACTCGAAGGAAGGTGAGTAGAATAATGACGTTTCATTCCATATGTCAGGCTTATTGGGTGTCACAGGCGAATGAGGATATCACGAAGAATTTGCAGCAGATCAAGTCTCTACTCTTTGGCGACGGAGGTGCTTTGTTTAGCTTATGTGTTGCCTAGAAGGGAACTAAATGAGATTCAGACACAGCACCAGAGCTTATTGCTCAGCTTGCGCAGGAGACATATCAAACGGATCTCCTGCATCACCTTGTCGTCCATATCGCGCGATTGGACTTCGAGGCGCGCAAAGACGTGGTCCAGATATTCAACAACCTTCTACGGCGGCAAATTGGTTCACGGTGGCCAACGGTGGAGTACCTCTCTTCAAAACATGAGGTCATCTTTGCGGCACTTGCGGGCTACGAGAATGAGGAGATTGCGCTAAATACGGGCATGATCTTGAAAGAGATGTTACGCCATGAGCAGTTAGCGAAGATCTTGCTTCATTCGGACCAGTGGGTTGATTTTGGTGATTGTGTCCATTTTATACTGACTTTGGCAGGTTCTATAAATTCCCTCACTATATCGAGACAACAACGTTCGGCATTTCTTGCGACGCCTTCGCCAATCTCAAGGAGACACTGACGCGGCATAAGCCCATGGTTGCTGAATATCTCGACAAGAACTATGACCGCGTAAGCCCTCATGTCAACACGTCTTCTGATATCAACTTTACCTTTCCTTCCCCAGTTCTTCTCGTCCTTCACGACACTAATTTTATCCAACAACTACGTCACCAAGCGCCAGTCTCTCAAGCTCCTGGGAGAGATTCTCCTTGACCGTGCAAATTTCAATGTCATGACGCGATATATTGCTAGCGAGGCGAACCTCAAGATGATGATGAACTTACTTCGTGAGAAGAGCAAGAATATTCAGTTCGAGGCGTTCCACGTCTTCAAGGTTTTCGTGGCGAATCCCAAGAAGCCACCCCAAATAGAGACAATCCTCCGACGGAACAAGGATAAACTTCTCGTGTTCTTGAAGGGCTTCCACAATGACAAAGACGGTATGTATCAAGTCCTGTTTCGTAACCTGAACTCATGTCGGGCACGGTTTTCAGATGAGCAATTTAGTGACGAGAAACAATTCCTCATCGTCCAGATACAGGGCCTTTGAAACCCCTCCCCATCCCAATTGGAACTGCACCTCCTCCCGCCTATGATATTATATGGCTCCTTGGGCTGTTTGGCTTCCCCATAATAAGGAACCCCCAGCGCCCTGTCCTCATCATCTCCCGTTGTTACCGGGCCCTTGTGACCTCACATCTCATATATGATACCAGCACGGATATCTGCACACCCCTACATTGTACACAGACCACAGACCTCACCCACCCCATCCACCCAATGACGCTTTCTTCGATGCTATCAGTTACTGTACATGTACAAACATGATGTAACTTTAGGTACTACTGTACGACCTCAGAACACTTGTAGCTTTCAGCCTGGGACCTACGAAGGCTACCAGTACCGGTGATTTCGTGTACCAGGTGCCATCCAAACAAGACTTTTTCCAAACAGTGATTTCTCCTACTATCCCGGCTTCAATCTCCGACGCAAATGCCTTTGTTCAATGTTCTCATCATTTTTGCAAACTTGTTTCGTGCCACCACATCTCGGCCACTCTCAACCACTGAATTGATTTCGCCTCTCCTTTTGAGACTCAATTAGTTTTTTTCATCTTATTTTGAGATCACAGACGGATATGTCAGCCCCGTTATCCAGGGGCTCTCCATGCCGTTCCCGGAATTGCGAGGCCGATACTCTACGGTCTAAACTAGTTCAGGCACTCTACTCCTCCAAAAATCAAGGCAGGCTGTTACCCCTCTTCTGTGACTTGTTTACTATGTTCACTAAGATGATATATACTTGTTCCTCGGTCGTTGATCTCGATCACTGGCTGGTACGGTTTCTATTATACATACTCATTGCTGTACGACCTCTTTCTCACCTCGGAAAAAGTCAGGGCTTGGCCGTTTGGTACAACATATCTTTTCGCCACACGCCGCGCCACTTGATCTGTATCACTGGCAGACAAAAGCCGTCTCGTACCTGATTCTTCGTGTTGGATACTCAAACCAAAAATGTACACTTGCGTTGGACTGCCGTAAACTTAGTAAGGAAATGCCATCGACATGATTGTGCACTGGTGCTCATCTTCTAGATACTCCAGGTTTATGATGGTATCCGAAAGATGTGGATATCGACAGCTTAATCTGCATTGATTCACGAGACACCAGGTACATATCAACTTGTTGACTCCTTATCCCTACATTCTCGACCACAATGTCCAAAAGTGCGTCATTCGACGTGCTAATCACTGTCTATTTAGCTTGGCATCAACGACATAAGGAGATGCGACAACCTTTTTCTCCGGATTCACAACCCTCGGGAGCATCTCTAGGCTTAAGGGAACCTGTTTTTGGTACCGAGAAGGCTTGCTCTTCCTGACTGCGATAGATTGAAAAGCAGAAAACTGCTTTAAAGGAATGACCTACCCTTATAGTGAGTGAACATATTTGAACGGCGGATAATTCTCGCCGCGGCCGGAAGATTGACGTCTATCTAGCACTCAATCTGTTCAATCTGGTAGGACTTGAAGTGCCTGCCAATGGTTCACGCGGCACGGCGACGTGTGACCGCGGACCCACGTCCTGGCATTTAAAAGGGTTGTTTTTTCAATGGAGATCAGTTGTCGAAAATGAAGTCCACCTCCGCATTGGTCATTTTAGCTGCAGTCCTCAGCGCCAAAGCTGCTCCTCAGTTCTACACGGTACGTTCTCGCGATCTGCTGTAGGGTTTTCGTGGTTTGATCAAGCATCTGAAGACGAACTCGGGAACAGATGCAGGGACCACCACCTACATCACCTTCACCTTCGGTGACTCGACATCGACCACGACTTTGACGTATACCCCGTCCCAGACGACCGATATACCGCCGTCCACCGACTCGGTGGAGCCAACAGGAACAACAACTGACTTCCCTTGGTACACTTTCTCGACGTACAGCACTACCACAACAACGCCCTCTTCTACCACCGTAACTCCGTCTCCAGTTTCAAGCACCGTGACGGACGCGGGGACGACAACCGATTTTCCTTGGTACACCTTTTCGACGTACAGCACCGTCACCTCGTCGACCACGAGCCCAACAACTACAGTGACCTCATCTCCGGAGTTAACACATCATCACCGCGACCGCGACTCCCTTGTAAGCTATCTGAGGTTTCGAGACGAGACCGTGATTAACTTCAATTTGCAGCCTGCCAACTGACAAACATGCCTATAACACGGATTTGAGACAGGTTATTTCTTAAGGATACTGTGAGGATGGCTTTGCTCTCAGCGACAATTGTCTCAAAATTGAATGAGTTTACAGTTTTGTTATTACCGTTTGTATTGGTTTTTTTTTTTTTTTGACTTTCGATGTTGGTAACTATAGTATGTCGATAGCAATGATACTTGAAATTGGAAGCAGGCCAAAGCTCCGCAACCTGTTGATCACCTCCTTCACTCTACTCTCGAAATGACCACCGTGTGTGTCCGTCCATCTCCGGGCCCGACGACTAGACGCGTGCCTAATTTACTTCGGCAGATGTCCACCGTGACCTTCTCGACGTACAGTGCTACTTTGCCACTGTCCTGAGGTATTGAGCTAGGTCCTCGACAGAAGATTGAGGTTGATGTTCAATCCACCAACTGACGCCGTCTCATCCTAGTGAGAACGCTTTTCCGCGTCAGCCCAAGTTGTCAGTTTTTTTGACCTGTTTTTGCGTATTACTCCAGCACCATCGATAACTGGTCTCGTCCTTTACTGTCATCAGTATGTGAAACCTATGAAAAAAAAATCTTTGCTATAGAAGCCCGATAATCGCTCTCCCAATGGCAAAAAGTCTCAAAACTCTCGTCAGTACGTTATTGCTAAGTGCGGACTGCGCCACATCAGGACGTCCCGCTCAGAACTGGACTCACACAATGAAGTGAAACAGTTGGAGGGAAGTGCTAGTATAGGTTAATTGATTATTCCGGGCTTGAAACTCTCGCGACCACATATCTGCGAGTGCCAACAGGAAAGGGCCCTACCAAGTTCAACGTTCATCACTATCTGGAGAATTGCCATGTTATTGCACATTTCTTTCTTACTAGTCGATCATGAAATATTGAGCAATATATATTGATCGGTGGAAAGGAGGCCACCCGATTCGAAAAACTATTTTTAGGTTGACATACCAGGCTCGGAGGGAGAAGAGCCATGTTGCCATATTGAATTGATGGGCGAGCGCAGTCAGATGTACAAGCACTATTCAATCGATAGGTGATTGTATTACTACTAGGTTCAGAGGAGTCTTGCAATGTAAACGTTTATGAAAAAACTTGAGGTCAATCGGGCGACGAAGAGTAAGTAGTGCGATAAGGAAGAGGCAGTAGGAATTCAAGGCTGTGATGGAGGAATTGGCTGTGCCGCTCTTCACACTCGGCTTGTTCCCTGGGCTCGTCCAAGCCTATCTCTATCTCTATTGGCGGTCTCCGCACGTGCACGGGCGACGGCACTTGCAGATGTCATAGTATTAGTACGAGGCCTGGACAAGGACGCTGGAACCGGGCCTTGGGTAGGGCTGCAGGGTGGCGGGGGCCGTCGGGTAGGCTCGTATGTGGAGGCCGGAATGGGAGTGTGAGCGGGGTTGTATGAGAAAGATGGTCGGATGGGTGCTGGTACCAGAGGAGGTATGAAAGGCGGTTCGTCCATGTCCTCGGATGGATCTGCCATCCGCCGGGCGTTCATCGCAGTTACTAGCGTAGGTGAGGGCTGAGGAAGAGTATACTGCCCCACGGATCCTCGCTCATCTCGCCTATCAGAGTCGTGGCGATGTACAGCAGGTGAAAGGGCAGCAGCGATTTGCAAGAAAGCTTGGGGTTCTTCGGGCGGTGTGTCTTGAAGAAGGTCTTGAAGCATAGGATTCTTAATGCTGCGCGTTCGCAGAGACTCGAACTGTGAAGGTGTATGCGTAGACGTAGCGGCCAAAAGAGGGGCTCTTTCCTCCAGGGGTATCGATGATCGGGGGCTACGAGGCCTCCCAGTAGAGGGGGGAGCATGCGATGATGGTAAAGGCTGCGCAAGTTCCTCGGGGCGATTCGAGGGATGATCGCGGCTGTAGGTACTACGATCCCGAGGGGCGTGGTGGGCGTGAACGGCGCGCAGTGAGGTTCGACGGTCTTTAGAGACCCTATCATAGTCATTAGTGGCGTATTGGTCAGCTCTGCGATCATGCTGGGCTATGGGTATCGGAGCTGAACCGTTGTTGATAGCAGGAGCGGATCGGTCTTGAACAGTCGTAACACGACTGCGGGAAGCACTGCTCCGTTGTATGGATTGAGATGATTCTGAATATAAGATGATACAGGAACAGCCAGCTAAATGCTCGTCGTCGTGGCAAGTCGCCGATTGCGAACGATTTTTCGGTTCAGGGGGTGGTGGGAATTCGACTTCCATTTCGTCGGGGAGTGAAAAGGACTGGATGGGAAGAGCAGAGAACATGGCAAGGGGAGAAACCAAGAAATTCTGGGGATCGGCGATAACATGCCCGTTACGCCGAACGTGTTCCTCGTGGTATGTTTCAAGCCGCTGGGCGATGCTGGAAGCCAGTTCTCGGGTCGAGGAGTGGCTTAATGTGCGAGTTGGATTGTGACCTGAGCCATCGCGCTGTTGTTGAAGATGCTCGCAAATTGTACCCAATTCGCTCGCAACTCGGTTGTACTATCAAAAAGAAGCGGTTGGTTTGATTGTGTAATGAGAGATTGTCGTAGTCCACTTACGTGCCTAGAGATAAACTCGTGAGCGTCTTTGATTTCGGAAAAGAGAATGATGCTCACACTATCATTGCCTCGTATCCCTCGCGCGCAACCCTCGCATGCTCATGCAACGACTTCTCGATGGACAACGATATTTCCTTGTCCTCCTTAGCCCTGCGTTCGACCTCCGTCTTCTCTTCTGTGGTCCGCGTAAGCTGAGACTGGATGTCCGCATCCTTAGCCTTGAGCTCCGATAGTTGAGCCTCGAGTTCAATCTGTGTGGCCCAGGTGTTGGTCGTGTAGCGCAGCATCCTGTAGCATGTCCGAAGCTCGATGAACTGTTATAGAATGATCAGAACGAGGCGTATACGGATAGCTAACGACGGACCTTGGTGGTATCCCTTTGAAGGTGTAAGAATTGTCTCGTGTCCACGATAACCTGTCGCGATTCTTCCTGGGTAGACCCTGTGTTCGTGATGCTGATAATCTTCTCGAGTAAAGACTTCGCTTCAGTTTCACTTGGTGAGGGTGCAGTCGCCGCTCGGGCGGTTGCCTGAGTGTCGTAGTCCACATGAAGCCGGATATACTGCCTCGTATCGAAAGTATGGCGGCATAGAGGGCAAGGTTTGAAGTCGGAATGAGGATGACTGGACGTCGGCAGTGCAGCCCTCAGGTTATTGATGCATCTATGTAAATATTAGATCCACGCAGTATGGTGTGGAATACATCATACTCAGAGCAGAAGATGTGTCCGCAGACGACAGCGGATGCAACCTTGATACCGATACTAAAAGGTTCTATGCAGATGTCACAAGCGGATCCAGCACCAAGTGTAATCATTTTGGTGGGTACTCAAAAAGCACTCGTTAATGTAGGAGTATTCTGAGGAAAGAGAGGGAGAACAGCGTCGTAGTGTGGCGTCCGGTCTTTGCTTCAAAGTCCAACAGGCGTGTTGTGTGCTTTGAATGTAACAGCGACTGCTACCACAATGTGGGATGGGATGAGAGCAGAATGGAGGACGAAAATGCTCAGAACTGGGGATCTCCAGGCTTGAATGTGAGCGAAACATAAACGGGCCTTTATAGGAAGTTGTTCTAGGTCGTTTAAAGTGATTGTGACTTGACTTCTGGAAAGGGTATGCTAGAAAGGGTATGCTGGACTATTCCTGGTGTGAATAATACAACGGGCGGCGGCCTAACCACACTGGGGTTCGTGTTCCTGAAAGGTGGCGAATCCATAAGGAAACGCTGTGCACAATGTGGCAAGGAAGACACACTGAGCCGATCATTGAAAATTTCGTCCCAGAGACGTGATTGAGGAGGCCAGTAGTTCTCACTGGAGACGAAGAATGCAGCTGGCACCCCTGAGTCCACCCGGACAAACTACCATTGTTTCTCTAGAACAAGGAAGAAGTACTTCAGCATACAGAAAGCTTCGGGTGGTGTATGGATGTGAACTCACCAACTGACATGGCACAAGTTGTCGCACCTGAGAGTTCTTTCTGCAGGCACTTGATATGACGGAGATCCAACACAGAGGCATAAGCAGGGTTGATCTTGGTGGCCACGCCGCTTGAAAAACAAGACAGGGTACAAAACATAAACATATGACTCAGAATTGCAGATCATAGTAGCGAAAGGAGCATGGGATGCTTATACCAGCGCGGAAGCTAAAACTGCGAGGCCGCGTCTGGCCATATTAGCCTGCGCAGGTGTCCAGAAACGCTGGCATGACTTGGAGCACCAGGGGCATCGAAGTCTTGTCCAAGTTTTTGTCCAATACGCACACGATCCCCGTACGTGCATACAAGGGTACGGCATACTTTTTCGAGGACTCGGAATAATATCGACGTCCCAATCCTGGATCCGATGTGCTGTTCATGCTGTGACTAAATTGTGATTGGTCCGAACGTCCCGGCGGACTGATGTCGAGGAGACTCACATGGCAGATTGTTCCCGTGGCGAGTTTAAACTTCCGAGGGTAGATATAAAGGTAGAATTATGGATGCGATTGTTAAAACGCGTTGAAGCCCGACGAAACACTGCCAGAGGCCGGAAGATGGGCGACGAACACTGCGAACCTGAGGTTACGGTGGCTGTGAAAGAGCACCGCCGCAATCCGAGTTTGATTCAAAATGATCGAACACAACGTGTACATCCATTCAACCAACGTTTCCACTACTCGCCTTCACTTGACCTCTCTATCGACACCCTCGAGCAACAATCTCTTCGCTACTGCGCAGTCTTGCCTCTGACACCACAAAATATCCATTACGACCAATCTTTCTCTCATAAAACCTGTCATTTGAACGTTTAGCAGAAACCATGTCCATTCCCACCACATCCACGCCGTTCACACCCGATAGCGCCCTTGACCTCATGTTTTCCCCCGACCTCATCTCGCTCGAGGTCAAGAATGCCATGCACCCCGACGTTCATGTATGTTTTTCTATCAACTTTACGACGAGCCCCTGTTAACCCTCATTTCAGATTCGTCCTTTGGCAATGACAGATTACCACCGAGGCCACCTCAAAGTTCTCTCAGTCCTCACATCAGCTCCCGACCCAGGCCAAGAAGCCTGGAGCGCCCATTTCTCGGCCCTTCGCGCGGCGCGGGCGTACTACTCGGTCGTCATCATTGACAAAGCGTCAGACCAAATTGTTGGTGTTGGCACTGTGTTCCTCGAGCGCAAGTTCCAGCGCGGGATCAGCTGCGTCGGACATATTGAGGATATCGCCGTGGACGAGAAGCAACAGGGGAAAAAGCTGGGATTGAGGATCATCCAGGCCTTGACATATATCAGCGAAAACAGTGGCGCGTACAAGACAATTTTGAATTGTAGCGACAAGAACATACGTGAGCATCTCTCTCCTTTTAACTTCATACTCTAAGACTGATGTTTTACCACTTTACCAGCCTTCTACCAAAAGTGTGGGTATGAGAAAAAGGAGAACGAGATGGTATGTGGTGTACTTTTTCAACAAGCTATGCTTTCTGACAAACGTTCCAGGCGCGCTATACCCCTGAGCGTTCTCACTCCCCCAGGCTCTGAATTTTGCTTTCTTCTCTGGTAGACGAGAGCAAATTGGACAACGTACACTACATACAGTTCTCAACTGTTTTGGACTTCCATGCATTTTCACGGACCGAGCTTTTAATTTAATACCAAGTACATAGTTGAAGGAATTGAAGTACATGAACCATCTCAGGCTTCTGCGTCGTAAAGTGAGGCAATAGGTGCAACTTCGAATGTTAACTTCCTCCACCTCTTGGAGCCCCTCCACCACCACCACCACCTGCCCCCCCTCCGCCACCACCTCCTCGCCCTCCACCACCACCACCTCTTCCACGTCCCCTTCTTCCGCCCCTTCCATCGCCATGCGACTGTCCTGTCCCTTCTGACGCGGTCTGGGCAGCAGGGGTCTGCAGAATCTTTGGTGGAGCACCCTCCCCATCCTTATCCTTAGGCTGCCTCGCTCTAGGGGCCGGCGCCTTACTCGCAGCATCGCC
This sequence comes from Tephrocybe rancida, assembly GCA_018858115.1. Lineage (NCBI taxonomy): Eukaryota > Fungi > Basidiomycota > Agaricomycetes > Agaricales > Lyophyllaceae > Tephrocybe > Tephrocybe rancida. The sequence continues at coordinate 72,505 of JABCKT010006506.1, forward strand.
ACTAGCTGGAGGAGGTGCCGTTGCAGCTGAATCACCGCCCTCCTTTGCCGCCTGTTGGGCCTGCTCACGCCTCGCACGTCCCCCACCGCCCGCGACACCACTAAGCGCAGCTTCAAACTGCCTCGAGGCAAGACCAATAACAGGACGCGATCTGCGCGGGGTCGTCGGTGGAGGTGCAGCTGGAGCTGGAGCGGACGCAGACGCGGATGTAGCGATAACTGGAGGAGGAGGAGCGGCCGCTGCTGGTTTGGGAGGCTGAGGCTGAGGCTGTTTCGCAGGCTTCGGGGGCCGAGGACGTTTGGGCGTTTTGGCACCCTGTCCTCCTTCTGTATTTGCACTTGACGGGCCCGGTGCTGGCTTCGCAGGAATCTGCGGCTGAGGGGGCTGCTTCGACCCTCCTTGGGCAGGTGCGGACGCCTGGGCTTTCTTCCCCTTCTTGCTTGTGCTCGCCTCGGGAGCAGGAGTGGGTTTCGCAGGCGGCGCAGAGGAGGCACCACCCTTCTTCTTTGCGTCTGCGCGGGAGGGGGGCGTAAGGATCGTAGCGTCCTTGTAGTGCGCGTGTGAGCGGAGAATTGCTTCTTTGTCTTTGTGGGCCGACTTTTCGGCTTTGAGTGCTTCGAGAAGAGGCGTGGTCTTCGGTGGGGGTGCGGGTTGCGCAGCTAGGACTGGGTGAAATATTCATTGAGGGCTTAATTTGATTGAGGAATTGGGGATGCTCACGCAGTGCTTCTAATGTTGGAGGCTCAGCTGCTTCGGCAGCTTTGAGAGAGGCGATGAAGGAGAGGTAGTCCTCATCTGTCCGCTCTTATAAACACACAATCAATCAGTGTAAAGTAACAGATGCGCACCCTTCTCAATAGTTGCATTCCTCGCGTCAACCTTCTTCTTATCGGAAGGGACCTTCTGGTAAGGAGCGAACTCTACCACGGCCTGATATTCATTACCTGTTCACCCGCACCATCCGAAATTAGAACCATTATACAACTCCAGCAACAGAAGGCCAGCGTACCAGCCTTATCCCGGAACAAATGCCCATCATACTCTCTCCCAAACAGCGTGAGCTGTTCTTCATTCTTGAACGCAATATACGCCCTCGACGGGATATTCTCCTTGTTCATCCTATAACCCCGCACCAGTCGATCAGTACCCGCCCCAGAGTTTCATCGGCGGGAAGAGGACAGAACCGTTTCTTAAGCTTCCCAGGATAATATGTCTTCCATGCTACCACGTCGTCCGTGACCCACGGCGCGACGCTACCCCAGAAGACGTCCTCAGGAAGGTTAGGCGGCAGCCGCCGCACGACACTCTTCAGGCGTTCGCTGCCTGGATGCGCCTTGTCCGATGTTTCACGCTTCTTGTCCTTCTTGGTGGGTTTGGACTTCGCTGGCGTCGTTGTGGTCGTCGACATAGGTGCTCTGAACAGTCAAGTTCAAACTATAGCTATCAGAGTCGCGGTCTGATATAGTTACAGAACATTCAGACGATCTTCGAGATTTGGCCGTCGGCAATACCTTCGGTGTTTAGAGCGGAGATTCTACCTTACATTTATAAGCCTTAAAATTTTATTTGGCTTTTCGTTCACCTGCCTTGTGCCTTTCTTTCCCATACTGGCCGCCTCGTGAGTACTGTTTCTCCCTTCACAGCCTTTTTCTTCTGTATGTGTCACACGATGAACAAAAAGTCACATATCAAGCTCAACAGTCTGAGGGAGCGATCCCGTTAATGACCCAACTTCTGCAATTCTGATTCACATTCTTCCCTTCTATTTTTATGCCTGCTTTCTTTGACGTCTTGCTTACCTTACCCGCTACCCTCTCAGGTCCTCTATTTTTGAATCGTGTCGCGCGAAGAACAGAGTGTAGTTGACTCAATTGGTACTTGGAATGTATGAATTTTAGGACTCGTTTTTGTTCTGTCTATCGTACAATTCGAGACCATTGCTTCTACTTGTGCTGTAACTGTCCATGGATGAGACTAGGGATCTTCGGTAGGCTGCCACCGTTTTGTGTCGGCGTTTCACTTTTCTTCGTGATTGTGTCTATCGAAATGACGCGATGTCACGATCTGGTTAGGGTTCAATACAGTAATGCGAGGACTCGCTTGATTGACTTGGCCAAGATAAGGGTGATCCACGTCTGACATCGTGAGGACGACTGGCAACAACATAACCTCATAATTTCTATACATCCGTACTCACGCGCGACCCGATGGCGTTGCGTACTCTCTAGTCACAGAAAGGAACGCTGACGTGCATGGCATCACATAGATTTTGTGTGGAGTGCATAAACCATACAACATGTCTCGACTCATCCAGCTCCGTACGACTCATACTCATCGTCCACCCTTGCCACCCTTCATCTGTTGTTTCGACACCTTGGGTGCTGAGGGCGCGGTACGTGCAGCGGGCTATACAACAGATGAGTACAGAGGGTGATTTAATATCATCTAAAAAACGCACCTTGGCCTTCTTCACCTCCTTGTCCTTCTTCTCAGTCTTCGCCTTGGAGATGGCGGCGAGCCGTTGCTGGGAGCGGACAGCAGCGGTCTGGTTCCTCTTGGCGGCGATGGCAGCGAGGTCAGCACCGACAATTCCACGCTGGTGCTTCACGGTCCTGCGCGAGCGCTTCTTGGCGACCTCCTCGGTGATACCCTTCTTGTGCATGCGGCGGTAGACCTGTGTCCAGGCGATCTTGCGGGGGTTCTTGCGCTGGAGGAAGAGCGAAGCATTTTTGGAACCGGCGAAGCGGAAGACCTGCGATTGGGGCTGTGCTGAGAACTAGTGAAGCGGAATAGCGTAGGTAGGACGCACTTTGCTGTCGCCGCGGACAAAGAGCTTGCCCTTACTGGGGTAGATACGGTAGCCGGAGAAGGAGTCGATTTCAACCTTCTGTACTCGCAATATCAGTCAGTAAAAGGGTCACGCTTCCAATAAACGAATCGCAACATACCATCTGTGAATCGAAAGGGGTAGGGAGGGTTTTGAGTCAGTCAATCGAGAAACAAAAAGTTCGAGTGGTTTTCCACGCCAGAGCGTCATCCACATAGCACCAAGACCATCCAGCTTGTAACTCCACCAAATCGGTCGAACAGCATATCTCCAGAACACCAGGGGTCGTACGGATGCGATGGAAGACGTCTACGGCATGGAGAGACGTAGATTTGGGCTCACCTTGATGGATTTTGTCGGATGGCGTTGGGGAGCGCTCGAGGCGTATGACCTGAATCGTAACTTTCGGCAATTACCGGCTACCACGTGGCGCCAAATATGGCAAATTGGAACTCTCTTCGATTCGTTACTGTAGCGAGTTGGCAGCGAGCGACGACGGGGCCTTTCTCTAGACTGTCGAAATCCTTCTCAATAAGTTAATCACAGAATATATGCAACTTTACACCAGTATGCATTAATTAAAGCGTATTTTTGATCTACTAATGAGGAATCTTTCGAAAAGATTTCCTCCCCATTCCCCAGATTGCATCTGGGTCGACCTGCAGCTTCCTTAAACCCTGCATACTCCTCATAACCTGCATACTCCTCATAACCATCGCGACAGATGGCCACCCAATCATTCTCCTCGAATACAAAATCTTTCGAGACCTCTAGGCAACTAGATGCAGAGGAGCAAAGCATCCGTGGGACTAAGGTAGGGGACATCCATCCGCAACCAACATCACGTGACACGTGACATTGTGCTTAATTGAGCGACGCGAACGAAAACGCGTCCGTGTTCAAGGTTCAGGCTGATGTAGACAAGATATGGTCCCATAGCATTGTTCCATATAGTAATCAAATGGTCCTCAGCTACTAACCTCACTAAGAAAGTGTGTCCTCATGAAGAAATGAGTATTTCATTTGTCAATTGTGTGCACTTTGACATGTCGCGCCTTCATCATGGCAAAATGCACTGCATATTATTTCAGCTGGCTCAAAAACCTTGCACAGAGTGCCGGGAAGGTTTTCCAATTGACTCTATGTGCAAATAAGTGTTCTCGCACATTAATCTGCTGATCCTATCTGACCCAATCTCAGGTTTGCAACTCAATTGAGTCGATTTATGCATGCCTACTCACAGGGTCTCACCGGGAGACAGGCAGCATGGGCAGCAAGGAGGTACCATGGCCAAAGTGTGCTTCCAGACACCATTCTCGATGAACTTGAGGCTGCACTCATTCCCGCTACTCCTGTAGTGGGTTTTTGTCAGATCTATCGAAAAAATTTTGAAACACCTGGGAAAACCAGGTACATGTGACTGCACGTGAAGTCATGCTTTTTTTCGATGGATCCATTGGCATCGACAGTCGATGCCGCCTTTGTGAAATGCCCAAGTGGTTGTTCAACAGGATTGCCCAGATTAACTGCTGCAGAGGTACAAACGTGGCATTCCCCAGTGATAGTGTCTCTTAAAGGGAGCGCCACCAAATGGGTATGGCGATGAGGATTGTTACCATACGACATAATGAAGTTCAAGACTATTGATTGAGGTATCCACATCCGCCCACCCCGAACGCACGCGTTATTATCATATCTAATCTTATCACGTATTAATGAGAGCAAATTATGATGGTGCATTTTACCTGTTCTATTGCCTCTACCCAGAGACTACATTCCAACATAATGCAATAATCACAGGATCCACATCAAACCCGGCACCAATAGATTCTACAAATTTCAGCTAGCAAACTACAACAGCAAATATGTGATGTTATAGCGTTATGGAGGAACTAAGTAGCGGGCTTTGCGACCCCATGGGTGCCCTGTGGGTTTATTCAATAATGTGCATTACACATCTACAAAATGAGCGTCTCCGTAAATGGCCTTGCAAACATCACGTGCAAGGTATCAACCAGGTATGGTGGTACCCACCAGGTAGCCACACTGTATGTTTGTACCTTCCAGATGGGTATCGTGTACGAGTTTGCCGTGGAAGGTAGGCACATGGAATGGGGTGTTGGAATGACAACCCATTGTGCTAGCCTAAGCACGGCACGCAACGGTGTCTAGACTTGAATACTGGTACAGTGATACAAATCTACTGTTTTTACTTATCTTTTGATAGCGTGCATGCCCCCGCTTACTCTTATCTCAGTTACGGTTGCCCAATAGATTAGTCTTATATATCTTTTGTGTCACGTTGTGCCACCTCAGTCCATTCTACATTGACTGAGGTGAGCATGACATTACTTACATTCCTTACTATTTCCTGACTGCTTCCCGTAGCGTTATCCTGTCCAATAGGTTATGGGCCCCGACCCCCAGTGATTAAGAAAGAAGATTTACCTTGCGAAATACTACCCTGCCCCGTCCCCTCTCGAAAAATGTCTTCCACTAAACTTGGCAATGATTTCCTTCAGATTCCTAAGCTTGACGTGTCTGGCACCAACTGGGTCATATACAAGGACCAGCTGATGTGGTCCATCGACGCGCATGGACTTCTCGAGCATATCGACGGCACGGCGGAGGCACCACCTGACCCCATCTCCAACTGTGGCCCCAACATCGTACTCAATGAAGCTGAAACTGCACTCAACGTGCAATGGAAGAAGGACCTAAAGGCCTGGAAGCAGGGCAAAGCTATTGTCAAGCAACAAATTGCAGGTACAATCCCGGACTCACTGTTTATGAAGATTTGCGGGCATGAAACTGCCTTTGGAATCTGGGAAGCACTTGCGGGTGACTTCCAGAACAAGTCTCGTATGGTTTTGGTGGATCTGCGGCGGCGTCTCCAGGCTGAGAGATGTGCTGAGAAGGCCGACGTTCGTGCACACTTTACGAAGTTGTGCACCATGCGCGAAGACCTCTCAGCGATGGGACATTCCCCCAGCAAAGAAGACTTCTACGCTATCATACTTGGTTCCCTTCCCCCTTCATATGACCCCTACATCTCCGCTGTCGACGCGACATCTAGTGTCATCGGTGCCACCCTATCCTCCGACGAGCTGATGCAGACGATCACCGAGGAGTACGAACACTGTGCCCTCAAGTCCAGGGGTGCGAAGGAGGAGAATGCCGCTTTCTTCGCAGGAGGGAAAGGCCGTGGTGGTGGTGGAGGCTCGAAGAAGGATGTCGAATGCTTCAACTGTCACAAGAAGGGCCACTATAAGGCTGACTGCTGGGCTCCTGGTGGTGGCAAGGAGGGTCAGGGACCCAAGAAGAAGGGCAAGTCGTCCGATAAAGGCAAGGAGAAGGAGACGGCGGCCAACGCAAAGTCGAAGGACGACGAGGAGCAGGAGGCCTGGATGGCCATCATGGAGTGCAACATCGAAGACTTCATGGAAGAAGGTCTCAA
>JABCKT010006507.1:0-78525 GCA_018858115.1 Tephrocybe rancida
AAGTGAGTGTCATGCCTGCACTTAGCCGTTGCGCGAAGCGCAACTGGGGGTTTGGGGGCTTGCCCCCAACAAGCTTATAACCCGTGCCGCAGGCACTGGCGAGCGCGCGAGTCCAGTGCCTGCGGCACGGGTTGTCAGCTTGTGCTTTTAAATGGTATGATGAGAACTTCGGTTAGAGCTCAGTCATGTCATTGCGGGGATGTGTAGGCCTGCATATATATGTGCGGAGGCCGGTCGAATGAATTCAGAGCCAATGTCGGCCCAGTGTTGTACACATGGCATAGAAGTACCTAATACCTGAAAGGCATGGAAGGTGCATATAAAAATTTGCTCAGCAGCGAGCAACAATGTGATGGGCCAGCAAATTACTTTCGGGGAAGATTCGATAGCCGAGCATCCCATGGCCAAATACTTCGTGACATAGAACATGGAAGCGCTAGAAAGGCAATGACGATCCACACGGTGGGGAATCCTGACGCGCCAGGTAACAGCCAGGGCATAGAGTCCTAAAGTGCATCAGAAACGATCATTACTGGTAGCATCATGCTCGACCCGTGACATAGCCAATTGTCAACGGCGCTGCTCAAACCTCCAAAATCGCGATCGAAGAACTTAGTCAAAGAAGGGGGATCGCCGCGATATTGGCTGTAGATCAAAGATCGATTTGTACCAATGGTCATTACTGGGACGTTGTGAGTATGACCTGCAAGAGATATGGGAGGTTTCTGATATCGCCACATTGACTTCTATTTATTTTCTGCAGCTTTCTCCTTCTCTACTTACGTGCAATGTAGATCCAGAGAAGCCTTCCAAGAAGCGCCCAACTGGTCTATGTAAAATTTCTAGGACACAACTTGACAAGCGTATTCTATGATCCTCTAATGCGGGTGGACGTGCCGTGAGCGAGGTAAGATACTAATGTCATTCTTGACGGAAAGTCATTGAAACCATGTGTAGTAAACGATACAAATTCCACGGATTCTCATACCAAAGGAACACAGCAATTTCATACTCACCCCAATGGTTCCTTCAGCCATCCTAAGTCCTTTGTCCTTCACAACATTTGCGATATTACTCGCACTGTCTTCGAATTCACCGAAAATGTGTTTCACAAAGCCAATGCAGCGTTGTTGAAATGCTCTGGGCGGTGAGCTATCTAATACGTCTCTGTGCTGTTCTAGTTCTGAGGTAGCTTCTCACAGATTCACGCCTCGCAACACCAAAAAGGCCAAATCTCTCAACACCGGAAGGTTCGACATCTTCGCTGCATAAAGTTTCCCCAAGGCCGGCCTCGAGCATCTTACGACTTGCCTGGCATTCTTCCTCTGGTCAGTTTCAGTGGGTAGCCTTTTCTGATCGCCACGACGGTTTGACTGACGATTGAACAGACGGATGATATTTCGGATAAGAGCGAATACCAGGCACAGCCTGACAAAGCCCAGGATGGGCATGAAATATCTTCTGCTATTCTCCACAATAAATCCGCCCTCAAATCAGGTTGTCCCTACGCAGGAGGGCTCCGGGAGTAGGATAAGATCGCTTTTCACCAAAGTTTATGGCTTATGCCCTTGTATAGATAGCCTCCTTTGCCGAGCAACCGGGAAGTTCAGAATGTACAAAAGGTGGGATCTATATATCGTCTAATCATTGGGTGGTCGTCAACCTGGTGGAGTTAAGCAGCAGGCATTCATAGACTTCAGCTCGGCACAGGTGTAGCAGTCATCGGGCAGGAACTTGGACCGACTTCTGCCTGTAGAAGAATTCATTCTTATGCGGTGCTCGGCTTTTGGTGCTCCTCTGGTTGAAGGTATGAAACTAACCAAAACAGTCCACCAGTTCGACACTTATTTTGCCTTAGCCATGGTCGAGTACTCGCTCGATCTCGACATTCCTGCTCACGTTTGGGGATATCCTATGTTCTTTAGTTCAGCTGAGGCAGCCTCGAATATTTTGACATGGCCGAACGTGAATTGTTCAACTTTTACTTGCAAAACGAACTCTCCCTGACGGGGTGCTGGCCTGCGAACCCAGGATTTATACTCATTCAATGTAAGCCTGTCCATTTGACGAGTATGGAGGATGCTGAGTGTTTCTCAGAAAGAACAGGACGACGGAGACTACCAAAACCTAGCCTGTATCTTGCAAAATGCTCACGATCTCGACCTCCAAGAGGCTGTCAATCACTTAACTAAAATGATCTCTGAGCGGGTTCAATTATACGTTAAACTCAAGAAAGGCGTTGCTATCCTTTGGGCCAGATGTTGACCCGACCGTTCAGAAGTATATTCACGCCTTAGAGCGGTTTGTTCAAGGTTGTGTCATTTGGCACCATTCATGCCCTCGTAAATGGCGAAACCTCTGTGAATTGAGTATGCTCCAACCAAAACAACCCACAGGTTATTTATGCGACTTCGACCCAAGGGGAATGCCTAAAGTCGTGATCAATCTCCGTCCTAAATCATCTCTCTCCAACGTAGTCTAACTATGCTTTGTTTTCTGATGCCCCAGGTCATGTTCTTCAGGAGAAACTAAGCACGACCTCCGTATAAGCAACACACACATTTTTCTGTTTCTGTTAAAGAATTGTTCCATGTACTAAGCGAGGTCAGAGCTGCATATTTTAATCGGTCGACTCCGCAAAATTGCTTGTGGGATTTAGGACTCGAAGCTGATTATGCCTCTTTAGTCGTTTCTCTGATGAGAGCTTCTGCCTGTGGCGATCTTGGCTTGATGGTACATTTATATGGTAAAGGCGTACTGGCGAGGAAAGACGATTATCAGCTCACCAGGAACACCAACCGTGACAAATGTCTAAGCTCACCAGACCAGGCCAGGTAAGAAGTCGTAAGTCGGTTCGACAACTTGACCATTGCTATCAACTTCCTTGGTGATATCGAACGCTGCCACGAGAGACGCTACAGCAATCCATACTGCCGATTGCACCATATACCGTCCGGGGCAAATACTAGAATACGATAATCAATGGGTCAAGGCAGGGATGATAGGTCTTAAACAACATACCGTCGCCCGAATCCAAAGGCTGCATGAGAAGGGTCCCGCACCTCGCGGTTTAACTTCCCGCCCTTCATAAACCTGTCGGGTATGAATTCAAACGGCTCAGGATAAATGGCCTCGTCATGGAGCATTGCCCTGTGTGGTTGTTTGATGAGAATGACACAATCTCTCTCTGTGTGTCAGCGTTTACCAGGCATTAGCTATGACGACTGAACCAGCGGGTATTCTGTAGCCTTTGTATTCGTCCTCCACGTGCAAGTAGTGTGGAACCGCTGGAAGAGACTGGGTAAGAGAACGATTGCAACATTGTCCTATGCCTACCTATTGGAGCAACATCCCTCCATCTTAGCGCCTCTTTCACGACTGCGGAAATATACGGCAAAGACTCCTCGTCGTCGAAGCTTGGGAGCCGACTGGAGCCAACAACCCGATCAATCTCTTCTTGGGCTCTTTTGAAAGCTTCGGGGTTCCTTAGCAGACCGAGGACGCAAGACCCGATCGTTGACATCGTCTTGTTCTGAAATTAATCCACAATCAGGACATGACACTCGCAAACGTACAGTGTCAGAGCCAGCTACGTACTTGTAATCAGTTACTGTCGCCTACGTGAGCAAAGTCGAAGATCATACCAGAATACATCGCCCCTGCTGTCGCCTTGATAACAGATCTTGATGCTCCAAATCTCCCGACTTATCCATGTTCTCAAGGTTTTCGGACGTGAACGATGGAACTGCGTCTCCATTTCTCTGTAAAATAAATGTGAGATTGGAGCCGTCCAAACTGATGTGGTATGCGTACAATGTTACACTTCGTCGCGTTGAATGGAGAGCTCATCATTATCGACCCCTGCTTTCTCCATTCCATTGCTGTACGCTGGAAGCCAGCGAAGGGCATCCAGGCTGGAACATATTTGAGCGCTGGAATTGAGTCCACAAGGAACGTGCCTGGGACAGCAGCGATGAAAAGAGAGCGGATAACCCGCTCCGCTGCGTCAATATATGGATCGTCTTTGGGTTGTACTTCGAGGCCATACGCTATGGATATGATAGTTTCCCCAGCCATACTATGAGTAAAAGTTACCAGTGCGAGCTTAAAAGAAGTCGAGCTGCTAACTGTCGTAGGTGACCAAGGATGTCATTCGGATCTTTGAGGAGACGGCGAAGAAAACTATGGGTGGCCTTGGACTCCTGTGCACGGAAGCGCAAGGCAGCGGTAGGATGGAACGATTGATGCATAAGACGTCGGTGTTCCCGCCTGTCTAGGAGTAAGACATCTTCATTTTTTATGAAGTAAAGATGGCTCGTACCAGCGCTGGCCTGAGGGAAGGATCGTCGTTAGTACAGAAAGGATGACAAACAGGCCCACTAACCGTACGGCATGAAGCCAAGGAGGAAGTCCCAGCCAGCCAACTCATTAATCATAGGCAGTCTCGGCCTGAAACATGGCCAGTGGCGTCACAAAGAGCCGAGCAGAGCTGCGATAGTAAACACACCTTCCTGAATATATGGACGACCTCTTTTCCAAAAGCTCTGTCGCCACCTCGGCAGTGTCAAGGACGATGATTGACTGCCCAGCTACGTCAAGGTGAATTATATCGGAACCTAAATCAGATGAGCATCTAGCGAGGACATCAGATATATCACTGCAAACTCACCAAGCTCCTGGCACCACTTGTGATAGGTTATCCATTCCAAGGTTTTCGGTATATCGAGTAGGTTTCCAATTATTGGGAGTTTCGATGGACCGGGTGGAAGGGGTCGGCTGGTTTTACTTCTACTGCGTCTAAGATAGAAGTAACTGAGGATACAAACAAATGAAGCAGCGCCAACGCCAACGTCGAGTGCCATAACGGTAGCAAATGAGGCCCCATCTATGAATGGCTGTTTATAACAGCCGGAATTACAATAGTCCCCGTCAGCCGCAAAAAGAATTGAAGTTCAGCAAGTGCTTGACAAATGGGGTACAGCCGCGGTCATAGCATGGGAGAAGAACTGAATTGAAATCGGCGATTCCAACGAGAAGAGACACAAACAACAACTTCCAAAACGGGAGTGGAATGATATGGGCCCGGGGAAACTTTCGGCTTGAAGTCGATCATGTGAACGCAGCTTTAGTCTCCCCAGGCAGAGTAGATCAACGGATTCAAACCTACGCAAGCTACGGATATTCTGATCTGACTGCAGCTTGTACATTGTGATCAAGTCCAAGCAACTGCATTGATGGAAACTATACGCAGAGGCAGAGCCATTCAAGAATAATATTCCTCGTTAATCGATGCCTTGATAAGAGCTCTGGCTTGTTCTGATCGTGGCGTGATTGAACACTTGAAAGGCAGGGGCATGCTAGATATCGAGTTTAGCGCATGAGCACACATAGACCTCGGAGAGAATTTGGATACGGACCAAACTAGGGCGGAAACATACTCATGGGAAGGTTCGATAACCGTTCCATTAGCGTCTCGCGCCTTTGTGATATCAAAGGTGGCAACGATAGAGGCAACGGCGACCCACACGGCAGAGAAGGCCATGTAGCGCCCAGGGCATATCCTGTACATCATTAGTCATACTCCAGCAACACAACACTACCATTACCGTCGTCCGAACCCAAAGGCCGCATGCATCGGGTCCCTAGCGCCCGGATCCAGCTTTCCATCCTTCAGAAACCTATCGGGGTCGAATTCAAATGGGCGAGGATAGATCTTCTCGTTGTGAAGCATAGCCCTGTATATCCCATACAGTTTAAGTCAAATACTATCGACACTTATGTCTTACCATGCATTGGGGATAACCACCGAGCCCTTGGGAAGCCTGTATCCGTTATACTCGTCGTCGGCATGTAGCACATGGGGAATAGCTGCCAAAACATGCATTGAATCAAGTTCGAGAGTTGACATTCAAGAAACTCGTACCGATTGGGGTCACGCCTCTCCATCTCAGCGTTTCCTTCGTAATTGCTGTGATGTAGGGTAACGAGTCCATGTCGTCGAATGTGGGGAGTTGTCTTGGGCCGACTACTCGGTCAATCTCTTTTTGGGCTTTCTTGAGCGCCATCGGATTCATGAGCAATCCAAGAATACAATTTGCGATAGCAGTCACAGTCTGCAGAACGGTACTTGAGTAAAAGAAGAAAACTTCTTTAAAAAACACATACAGTATCTGAGCCGGCTGGATAAATCTGATGAGTGAGGACCAAGGCTGAAGTTGCGGGCAGAGGCCTTAATACTCACCTGCGTACATTGTTCCGGCTGTCCCTTTGATGATATTTTCTTGCTGCTTCAAATCACCCGACTCGTCCATCTTTTCTAAGCTACTCAATATAAAAGATGGGGTGCTATCTCCGTTGTCCTACACACCATTAAAGATGCAGATCACAGAGAGTAGTCATACTTACAATGTTACGCTTGGCTGCCTCGTATGGCATGTTGAGCATGTCCAGCGCAAATCCCCTCCAACGTTTTGCTTTGCGCTTGAAATCAGCAAAAGGTACCCAGTCCGGTATATACTTGAGAAGGGGTATCGAGTCTACCAGAAAAGCCCCTGGCACAGCGGCCGCGACAAGAACGTGGTTGCCCTTAGTCCCCATCGCGATATGAGGGTCGTTCTTGGGCTTTACCTTGAGCCCATACGTAATGGCCATAATGGTCTCTCCAGCCATCCTGGAAGGAACTGTCAGGCGACTTGCAAGAAAAGATATGACCAGTTACAGACTGTAGAAGACCCCCAAAGAGGTCATCCGGTGAATCTAGGAGGCGACGGAGTAGGCCGTGGGTGGCCTTTAACTCGTGAGGGCGGAAGCGCGTGACAGCGCTAGAATGAAACTCTTGATGCAGAAGTCGGCGATGATGGCGCCTTGGGAGTGGTCAGAAGATAAGTGACGAAGCTTCAAAATGTATCAAACCATAAATCACCTAGATTGGAAGATAACTAAGTACAGAGTTAGAAGAGGGGAGCACAACGTACCGTACGCCATGAAGCCGACATTCCAACCCCACCCCATAAGTTCATTGACCATCGGCATCCTTGCTCTGCATAAGTGAGTTAATATTGAGACAAGACAGACGACGAACCGCGACTACGTATTTGAAACTTACCTGCCAGAGTATATCGACGATTTCTTTTCCAGCAACTCTGTGGCTAGATGCGCATTATCGAGGACAATGATGGATGTGCCTGCGAGATCCAGATGAATGATATCAGAACCTGATAGGGTGTTGGTCAGTGCTCATATCTCTCGCATTCGAGAGATCCTACTCAACCCAACTCCTGGCACCATTTGTGATAAGTGACCCATTCGAAGCTACTTGGCATATCCAGAAGGTTTCCTATCAATGGAAGCTTCTTGGGGCCGGGTGGAAGGGGTAATTGTGCTCCATTACTGTGTTGCTTGAAGTAGAGATAGATCACGACTGCAAGCGCGACAGCCCCAACGTCAAGCACAATGTTGTTAATCATGATAAAAGGATGCAGAGATAAGAAACTGCATCAGCTTGCTTTATATCGGGAAGGACCACACGTCCTACGCACTTATTAGGAAGTGTCCAGAAAAAGAAGTTAGGGAACTGTAGCGGAGTTTTGAGAACAAAGTGTGAGAGGGTGTGTATCGATCAACTCATAATGGGCAGTCGTATACTGTGCCTTCCCGTTATTTCACATCTGCAAAGAGCGGCCTGCAGTAAGTCTACGCGTGAAGTGTGATCCACGTCTGCTCTCACATGAAAGGCAGACACCCCTACCCTGGGCTGAGAATCAGAGCTGTTCTGCGGTCACGGGGGCTCGTGTGGTCGCGCGACCTATGTCCCACTTCAAGTTCGAAGTGTTGGTGGCCTTCCTAGAACCGGAAAGCAGCGGCCAAACAAGAAAATTGCCACTCCTTCGATTCGCGCAAATAACCCCACTTATTGTCGATATTGTTGATTGACTAGCTACTCGGTTTGCAAGATATATTGAATACCAATCCTGAAGTTTACAAGTGCTACGAGTGGCTTAAATCAGTCATCGAAGCACGCAGTGAACAAACGAAGGCGTACTCACCACACAATATCTAATCAAGTGCCATTACGCTCCCTGGGCAACGATGTTTCTCGGTCACGGCGGGAGGGGAGTGAAGAACGAAAGAAGGCACTTGGAGCATCAGCAAAATCGGATTTATCTGTTAATTCCCAGGCATCCACAATCACAAGGCTTATCTGGCGTCAAAAGGGCATACCAGCCTGATGTGCCTTAGGTAAAGGTAGGTGAGAATGCAAATGACTGAAGCAGCACCGGCCAGGAAATCGAAAGCCAATTGTGCCATATTACCAGGAGATATTCGTTGTAGTAAAAGGTCTCGTGAACAAGCCCGTGAACGAACGCGAAGCTTATAAAGCGGTCGGGACTGAGAAAGAAGCAGGCTGAATTGATATGCCAATGCCAATGCCAACGGTGCGGGCAACATGGGTGAAAATGAAAAGAAGACACTTTGATGGCTCAAGCCCTGATGAGAGCTACGGCCTGCTGTGAACGTCGTTGAAACGTCGAAGTTCAAGAAACGGGTGCAAGCAGATTTGATTGCGAACCATCAAGGATCTAATCTTATCAAAGCTCAGGACTGCCAGCCAATTTTTTGTTACTTAAGTATAGCCAATTGTGAGCGCCAGGCGGGTTGATCAACCTACGAAACCAACCGTGACAAGATTTCATATGATCTATAGTAACGTCGTTGTTTGTAACGAGCGCGGTGTCAGAACCAGTCGTTACCACAGTTAACAAAACCAATTCACTTTGTGGGAATCAAGGGATGACATGAGGAAACCTTCTTTTCAAGTCGATCATGTAAATACTGCTTGCATATACACGATGTAGTCACTGGTCAGGTCCGAGCAACTGCATATAAATCCAACTCCGTCACGGAGCCACTCAAGAATAATACTCTTCGTGAATCGATGCCTTGATAAGAGCTTCGGCTTCTCGTGATCGTGGCGTGATGGAGCACTTGAAAGGTTGGGGCATACTACATACAAAATTCGGCGCATCAGCACTCCTCGACCGCACAGAGGATTCCAATACGGACCAAACTAAGGCAGACACGTACTCATGAGAAGGCTCGAGGACCTCCCCGTTAGTGTCCCGTGCCTTGGTGATATCGAACGTGGCGACAATAGAGGCCACGGTAATCCACACGGCAGAGAAAGCCATGTATCGCCCAGGGCATATCCTATAGATCGTTAGACGCACGTCAGATCCACGCACTAGAAAACTATTGTTATAGTATTACCGTCGTCCAAATCCGAAGGCGGCATGCATCGGGTCCCTAGCATCAGGATCCAGCTTTCCGTCCTTCAAAAATCTATCTGGGTCGAATTCAAACGGGTGAGGATAGATCTTCTCATCATGAAGCATAGCCCTGTATATCCACGCGTTTAAGCAAAATACATTTTGACTATCTGTTTCTTACCATGCATTGGGGATAACTATCGAACCCTTGGGGAGTCTGTATCCGTTGTACTCGTCGTCTTCATGAAGCACGTGGGGAATAGCTGGCGAAACACGCATTGAAAGAAGTGTCGAGAGTTGACGTGCCAGAGGCTCGTACCGATTGGGGTCACGTCTCTCCATCTCAGTGTCTCCTTTGTAATTGCTGTGATGTAGGGTAGCGAGTCCATGTCGTCGAAAGTGGGGAGTTGCCTTGGGCCGACTACTCGGTCAATCTCTTCTTGGGCCTTCTTGAGCGTCATCGGATTTGTGAGCAATCCAAGAATGCAAGATGCGACAGCGGCGACAGTCTGCAGAGCGGAACGTGTATGAAGGGGAAAATATGTCTTTAACGAACACGTACAGTATCCGAACCAGCTGGGTCGGTCGGATTAGTGACAACGTAGGCTGAGATTGCGGAGAGAGGAGAGGCCTGAAAGCTCACCTGCGTACATTGTGCCAGCTGTCGCTTTGATAATCTGTTCTTGCTGCTTCAAATCTCCCGATTCGTCCATCTTTTCCAAGCTACTCAACACAAATGATGGAGTGCTGTCTCCGTTTTCCTACGCCCCGTCAACGGTCCAGAATCTCAGATCACAAAGAGTAGTCATACTCACAATGTTACGCTTGGCTGCCTCATACGGCATGTTGAGCATGTCTAGCGCAACCTTCCTCCAGCGTTTCGCCTTGCGCTTAAAGTCAGCGAGAGGTACCCAGTCCGGTACATATTTGAGGAGAGGTAACGAGTCGACCAGAAAGGCACCTGGCACAGCGGCCGCGACCAGAAGATGGTTGCCCTTGGCCCCTATCGCGATGTAAGGGTCGTCCTTTGGCTGTACCTTGAGTCCATACGTAATAGCCATGATGGTTTCTCCTGCCATTCTGAAAGAAATTGTCAGGCGACGGGCAAGAAAAAGGCAGAATCACAGACTGTAGGAGACTCCCAAAGAGGTCATCCGGTGAATCCAGGAGGCGACGGAGGAGGTTGTGGGTGGCCTTTAACTCGTGAGGGCGGAAGCGCGTGACAGCGTTAGAGTGAAACTCTTGGTGCAGAAGCCGGCGATGATGACGCCTTAAAAGATGTTTAGAAGGCAAATGCCAAAGCTAGAAAATCTATCACACCATAAATCACCTAGAATGGAAGGTAAGTACGGCGTTCAAAGGGAGGATTACACTGCACCGTATTCCATGAAGCCGACATTCCAGCCCCAGCCCATAAGCTCGTTGATCATCGGCATCCTCGCTCTGCGAAAGTATTGTTGAAAGGCCATCAAGAAGGACAGGTCATAAGGCCCTTACCTGCCGGAGTAGATCGACGATCTCTTTTCCAGTAGCTCCGTGGCCAGATGAGCATTGTCGAGGACGATGATGGATGTACCTGCGAGATCCAGATGGATGATATCGGAACCTAGTAATTGGAGGTTTGTCAATGCTCATGCCTTTCCCATTCGAGCGATGTTACTCAACCCAACTCCTGGCACCATTTGTGGTAAGTGACCCACTCGAACCTCTTTGGTATATCAAGAAGGTTTCCTATCAATGGAAACTTCTTGGGCCCGGGCGGAAGAGGTAGCTGTGCCCCATTACTGCGTTGCTTGAAGTAGACATAGATTGCGACTGCAAACGCGACAGCCCCAACGTCAAGCACAATGTTGTCCATCAAGAGAAAAGTTTAGACAAAGACTTGCAGAGATACGAGAATCACACCGGCTCGCTTTATAGAGTCAGGAATACAGATGTAACTACCCACTTATTAGTAAGTGCCCAGGAAAAGAAGTCTTGTATCGGAGTTTTCGAGGCCGCAGATGGCCCTGTCAATGAAGCAATAGTATAGTATTAATCATTAATCTTGAATGGACAGTCGTACGCTGTACTGTCCTGTTATTCGCACCGGCCTTAGTCTGCGCGGGAAGTGTGAGACGTCACGCATAAAAGACAGACGAGGCTTCCAATAGCATTTCCCCCCCCGGTGCGATTATTAGACCTCGTTCTGTGGTCACAAGGACTTTCCGGTGTCTATGCGTGTGGCAGCGCGGCCTTACGCTCCACTCCAAGTTCGAGATGTTGATGGCCTCCCTAGCAGAAGCGCCAGAAAGCACCAGAAAGTAGCGGTCAAACGAGCAAATGACCACTTCTTCCACAGTTTCACTCACATGAGTTAGCACCACTCATTGTCGACATCGCTGGTTGGCTGGCTCTAGCACTGAGGAGCTGCGACTGGTTTGCACAATATATTGAAATCCGATCCCGAAATTTACAAAGTGCTACGGGAGGCTTCAGTAAGTCGTGGGAGCAGAGTTAACAGGAAAAGGCGCACTCACCAAAGAATAGATAACCATATGTGTACGCTCCTAGGGCAACGATGTCTGTCGTGGGGACTGAAGAACAAGAAATTTTTCAGAAAAGGAGAAACAACCTCCGGGGGCACCGGCCCGTAAGTTTTCTTTTTTTGATGTCAGAATTTATTATGGGTCATGCATTTCCCAGTCCGAGTCGACTGGGTTGACCTCCAACACCTTGAACCTCCAGCAAGTCTCCAGGCTTCTCTGTTAATCCGAGACGAATCGAGGGGAATAATGGTACGTCTATGATCGGGTATAGACCGTAATCAACAGGTACATAAACCCCAATCATGAGCATAGTGACGGCCGCTACATACATTGAAAGTGTCCTTAGCTACTTGTTAGCGGAGGTAGATATCAATATAGTAACATAGTAACAAGAAGTTGAGCCTTATTCAAACTCCTATTTAAGCATTTAAGTTTCCACCAGAGCCCAAACTCAACGAAACCTCCGTAAATGGGTCGTAATTATTCTTCGGCAGTAGCTCTGATGAGAGCTTCTGCCCGTGGGGATCTGGGCTTGATACTGCACTTGAAAGGAGCAGGCATACTGTCGACGGGTGAAGAGAGAGTTTTTGTTCAATGCAGAACGCCAAGCTAGAATAGTAGACTCACCAGACAAAGCCGGGTAAGATGTCGTAGGTCAGTTCGACAACTTGTCCATGCTTATCGATTTCCTTGCTGATATCAAAAGTCGCCACAAGGGACGCAACCGCAATCCATATTGCTGATTGCGCCATATAACGTCCTGGACATATACTAGGTCATGATAAGTAGTGATACGAGGGATGATAAGAACTGGGCAAACCGTCGCCCAAAACCAAAGGCTGCATGCGCAGGGTCCCGTATTTCTCGATTCAACTTCCCGTCCTTCATGAATCTATCGGGTAGGAATTCAAAGGGCTCGGGATAGATGTCCTCGCTGTGAAGCATTGCCCTATTGTTTGCTCGATAAGAATACCCTCTCCCAACGAGAACCGCACTTACCAGGCGTTGGGAAGGACCAGCGAGTCAGCGGGAATCCTGTAGCCATTGTACTCGTCTTCCGTGTGCAAGTAATGCGGAATTGCTGAAAAACACTCAACCAGAAGTGAGCAGTGGAAGTGTCCTGCACTCACATATTGGAAGAACTTCTCTCCATCTCAGCGTCTCCTTCACAACCGCCGAGATGTACGGCAAGGAATCCTCGTCGTCGAAGTCTGGGAGGCGGCTAGATCCTACGATCCTATCGATTTCTTCTTGCGCTTTCTTGAGAGCTTCAGGGTTCCTAATCAGACCGAGTACACAAGATCCAATGGCGGAGACAGTCTTTTCCTCCAATTAGCATCCAAGCACAGGGTGCTAACGGAGGCTCACGGTGTCAGAACCAGCTGCATGCTCAAGATGTTAACTGTAGCGTCGCATGAGCAAGGCAAAGCATCGTACCAGAATATAATGTTCCAGCTATCGCCTTTATGACAGATTCTTGATGCTCGATATCTCCTGACTTATCCATTTTCTCGAGGTTTTCCGATACAAACGATGAAGTGACTTCTCCATTGCTCTGTAAACATCGACGTGAGACAGAGAGCTTGATCATCGAGGCATGGAGATTACAGACAATGTTATGCTTCGTTGCAGAAAAGGGCGAGTCTATCATAGCCAGGGCAAGTTTCCTCCATTCCTTTGCTTTACGTTTGAAGCCAGCAAAGGGCATCCATGCAGGAACATGCTTGAGGGCCGGAATCCAGTCAACGAGGAATGTGCCCGGAATAACAGGGATAACGAGAGAGTGCACGGCCCGCTCCGCTGTGTCGATATATGGATCATTCTTGGGCTGGACTTCGAGGCCATACGCAATGGATAGAATAGTCTCGCCAGCCATACTAGGGATTGAATTAGTATTGTAAGGCTTAAGGGTCCGGACTACTAACTGCCGTATGTGACCAAGGACATCGTTCTGATCTTGGAGGAGACGGCCCAGTAACCTATGCGTAGCCTTGAGCTCTTGTGGATGGAAACGTAAAGCAGCAGTGGGGTGGAACGATTGATGCATAAGACGCCGGTGTTCCCGCCTGTCTGTGAGTAAGGCACCTACATTTCCACATAGTGAAGATGGCTCATACCAGAGTTGGCCTGACCGGGGAAGGATCATCCCGAGTACACAAAGAATGGACGAATAAGCCCACTAACCATATGGCATGAAGCCAAGGATAAAATCCCAGCCCATCAACTCACCAACCATAGGCATCCTCGGCCTAGAAGATAACCAGTCGCGTTTTGTCAAGCCGAGGAGGGCATACCAATCAACGCACCGTCCAGAATAGATAGACGACTTCTTCTCCAAGAGCTCTGTTGCAGCTTCGGCGGTGTCAAGAACAATGATCGACTTGCCCAGTACGTCAAGATGAATGATGTCGGAGCCTACATAGTTCAACAAAATCAACAATTCTTGCAAACCATTTAAAGTTAGCGCAGTCAACTCACCAACGTCCTGACACCACTTGTGATAGGTCATCCATTCAAAAGTCGTCGGCATGTCGAGTAAGTTGCCAATCACCGGAAGCTTCGCTGGGCCGGGCGGAAGGAGGCCAGGTTTGCTTCTGACGTGCCTTAGGTAAAGGTAGGTGAGAATGCAAATGACTGAAGCAGCACCGGCCTGGAGATCGAAAGCCAATTGTGCCATGTTACCAGGAGATATTCGTTGTAGTACAAGGTCCTGTGAAGAAGCCCGTGAACGAGCACGAAGCTTATAAAGTGGTCGGAGCTGAGAAAGAACCAGGCTGAATTGACATAGCAATGCCAACGGTGCGGGTAATATGAGTGATCATGTGTCGATGGAGTAATTGAAGACCAACTCAGTGGCATGAAAATAAGGCTTCTGGTGCAATGCCTGGGACAATTTAGCGACCATATATGGTCACTAATCGTCCCATTAATATTTTAGTGACCATGTATGGAATATAGTCTCACGGCCTATGTCCGCCTTATCGTTCCACTCAATTGGCTGCTATGCATATACACGCAGGCCGTGGAGTTGCAAAAGTATTTCAGTGGCCGTAGAAAGCCTTAAGTTTAAGTTTTTGGGAAATTCCAGAGGAAAGACTGCAAAATTCCAGGATTTGGTGTATGTCAACTGGTCACACACGGTTGGCGCCACAGGCGTCAGAAAATGAATATTTGCATTTAATCTATCAAGAATATCAATACTTGAATTTGGGCGCCGCAGACGCTGAAAAGTGCCCATGCGGTGTGGAAGGAGTATCTGGATGGTGTAGAATATTGGTCAGCCATGAACACATACAGAATGTGGCGCTGTCGCAATGTCAAGGGCAATGATTGTATTTCCAGCCCAAAAGTCCAGCCATGCATCCCCCGCAGGAGAACGAGAAAAATACACACTCACCTTAGGCTCACAAGTGACTTACGGTGAGTGATAGTAGTGTTGATCTCAGAGAATTAATGTATGGATTTTTTACTGTAATAAACAGAGAATTTGATAGAGAATTGTAATAAAATACACTGAACTGACCAAGGGAGCAGGCCCACCGGTCCCAGACCCTTTTTTTCTTCCTTCCAAAAATTTTGGATGGTCCCAGACATGGCACCAGAGCCGAAAACAACGGGAAGAATTCACGACAGATGGGAGACATTCAAAATTAAAAATAAAAATAAAAATACACTTCGATGGCCCAATCCCTGATGAGAGCTATGGCCTGCTGTGAACGTGAATGAGAAAAGTTGAGATTCAAGAAACCGGCGCAGGCAGATATGATCATGAACTTGAGCTACCTAAGTTGTCAAGGACCTAATCTTGTCAAACCAGGACTGCCAAACAATTTGTTGTTACTAAAGTACAGCCAACTGTGAGCGCCAGGCGGGTTGATCAACCCACGAAACCAACCATGACAAGAGTTTCATACAACCTATAGTAAAGTCGAAATTTATAACGCAGTCTCAGAACCAGCCGTTACCAAAACTACCACCGCTGAACTTATCTGGCGGGGTAAAAACTCAACCGCTTGAACACTTCACTCAACAAAATGAAGGGCTTGTACAACAGCTACATGGGTTCTGTGCAACTACGATCGAACGAAATGGAACTCGGCGACAGGAAGCATGGGGGAGCAGCGGGATACAAAACAGGAATGACACGATGATGAATATGGTCCTCACGAAGTGTCAGAACCTAAGTTAAGGCCAGGGAGCATGAACATTCAAGAATAATATTCTTCGTTAACGGACGCCTTGATGAGAGCTTCGGCCTGCTTTGATCGTGGCGTTATAGAGCACTTGAAGGGTCGAGGCATACTGGATATCATTCGCATGAACAATCATCGACGTCGTAGAGAGTTTGAGGACACACCAAGCTAGTGTAGAACTATACTCATGAGAAGGCTCGATGACGTCCCCGTTAGCGTCCCGTGCCTTTGTGATATCGTAGGTGGCAGCAATGGAGGCAACAGCAATCCAGATGGCAGAGAAAGCCATATAACGCCCAGGACATATTCTATGAATTATCAGATTGCGCCTCAGTTAAAGGCCAAAACAATCGTCACCGTCGTCCAAATCCAAAGGCGGCATGCGACGGGTCTTTTGCGTCCGGGTCTAGTTTCTCGCCCTTCATGAATCTATCAGGATCAAACTCAAATGGGCAAGGATAGATGTTCTCGTCGTGAAGCATTGCCCTGTGTATCGGAGGGTAAGCAGAGCGCAACCATGGCCTGTCTATGGTGTCTTACCATGCATTGGCAATAATAATCGAACCCTTGGGGAGTCTGTATCCGTTATACTCATCGTCTTCATGCAGCATATGGGGAACAGCTACTCGAACAAACATAAACGTGAGGGAATGAAGATTTGAAGTAGACGTGAAAGCTTGTACCCATTGGCGTCACATCTCTCCATCTCAACGCCTCCTTTGCGATGGCTGTGATATAGGGTAGAGAGTCCACGTCGTCGAAAGTTGGGAGCCGCTTTGGGCCGACAACCCGGTCGATCTCCTCCTGGGCTTTCCGCAGCGCCGCGGGGTTTGTGAGCAGTCCGAGAACACAAGATCCCATGATGGCCACAGTCTACACAGTGGTATATAGTAAAGGGATGGAGAGCGGTCAAGGGAAACGTACAGTATCTGAACCGGCTGAAAATCACATTGTCAGTGTGAAACGCCACCAGAAAACCTCCTACTTACCTGTGTACATCGTTCCAGCCGTCCCTTTGATGATGCTTTCTTGCTGTTTCAAGTCGCCAGACTCATCCATCTGTTCCAAACAGCTCGATGTAAAGGATGGCATGCTCGTTCCCTTTTCCTACATACAAGATACATCAGTGTCCGAGTCTGACGGATACTAGTTACACTTACAATATTGTGCTTGGCAGCCTCAAATGGCATATTGACCATATCTAGTGCATGCCTCCGCCATTCCTTTGCTTTGCGTTTGAAATCTGCAAAGGGCATCCAGTCCGGTACGTATTTGAGTATAGGTATCGAGTCGACCAAAAAGGCGCCCGGCACAGCGGCCGCAAGGAGAGGAAAGACACCTCGAGCGGCAATCGCAACGTACGGGTCATCGATAGGCTGGACATCTATTCCATATGCGACTGCCATAATGGTGTCTCCTGCCATGCTAAAATGTAGAACGTGAGACTACTGCCACAAAGTGATGGGGTCAGAAACGAACTGTCGAAGATTTTCCATGAGGTCACTGTCCGGCGCGTCTAGGAAACGACGAAGAAGGTTGTGGGTGGCCTTCAGTTCGTGAGGTTGAAAGCGCATGGCAGCGCTAGGATGAAACTCTTGGTGTAGAAGCCGGCGATGATGACGCCTTTAAAAGGGGTTAGAAACCGAATGAAAAACTTAGGAAATCTATCATACCATAAATCACCTGCAGCGGAGGATAAGTGCATCAGTTGGGGCGGGGATATTACAACTTACCGTATGGCATGAAGCCGACATTCCACCCCCAGCCCATAAGCTCGTTGATCATGGGCATCCTTGCCCTACAGAATGATTCAAACCATACTGATGACGAGGCTCGATGCTTCGAAACCTACCTGTCAGAGTATATCGATGATCTCTTTTCTAAGAGCTCCGTGGCTATCTTTGCATTGTCGAGGACGATGACAGAAGTGCCTGCGAGATCCAAATGGATGATATCAGTATCTAATAGGGGTTTGGTCAATGCTTATCTTTTATATTCGAGAGATGCTACTCAACCCAACTCCTGGCACCATTTGTGGTAAGTGAGCCATTCGAAGCTTTTCGGCATATCCAGAAGGTTTCCAATCAGTGGAAACCGTTTTGGGCCGGGCGGGAGGGGTAGCTGTGCGTCATCACTGCGTCGTTTGAAGTAAAGGTAGAGTGTGAGGGCGACTAAGGCAACCCCAACGTCCAGTATCATGTTGACTGTCATTCGAGTAAAAAAGGTCTCGCGAGATGACAGAGATCGGAGTCGCGTCAGGTTTCTTATAGCACAAGGAAATCCCACGCGAATTGCCGCATCCTTCGATATCAAAAGAAAGGTATAGAATTGGGATAGGTACTTGGACAAATTTCCGCGCTATTTTCGGAAGGCGTAGCGGTCATGTAAAGAACAGTCTTAGCTTACGCGTCAACGGTAGAAGTTAAAATGCCTTACACTTACCTGGAAGAACAACAGAACACCGCTAGTCCCATTGGGACCTTGCGAGGACCTGCGTATGACACTGTACAGTCAATTCAAAAAAAAAGCGAATAACCCACCTGTAACCCAGTAGGATTAAGGCGTCCACTATGATGGAGAATCCATGCGGCCTCGCCAGGCTTGCGTGCGATAGTGATGTATACAAGCGAACTTGTAAAGAACAACGAAGAACCCACCTGACAGCCCATTTTGATCCTTTTCCCCACAAGTTCGACGATGGATATATCTAACAGGTACTTGCTAGTACTGAAGCGTTAGAAAGTTTGATGAGGTATGCATAGTGAGCTTCGTCCGGCTACAAGTTGAGTACCGCCTGTCCTTTCAGATTGATTCTTCGTGCAGCTCGGTGCTAATGGGCGCTGATCGCTGAGCCACAGTGAATAGGAATACAAAGCGCTGTACATGCTACTTGCCGAGAGGCACTGCTGAAGAGCATCAGGCAAGGCAAGCCGCACAAATCGCACTTAGAAGATGTGTATCATTCGAGATGGTGACGGATGTTGAAAAGAAACGAAAAGAAGAACCCTGATAAGAAACGACAGACATCTTTGGCCCGCCGAATTGATGGTGCAGATGCCCCAGACTCCTTCCCAGACGTAACCCAGGCGTTGCCCCCCCCCCCCCCCCCTTCGACTTCAAATAATGGCGTACAGGCAGTCAGTCATTGCCGGATGTACAAATTTCGTGTCGAAACGCACGCTTTGATAGAGTTGGCTAGAAGTGGCCTTCAATTAAGAATTCGATATACATCCATACTGACACGCCACAATCATTCCCCGAAATAACTGATAACCCAGTACAAATCAAGCTTGTGCTCAATGGGAGAGGCAGATGATGATGATGCGAGGAACTTTCAAGTACGATCTTCAAGGGAGATCAGCGTGATTGGGAGACGCAGCATCTCAACATCTCAGGGATCTCAGGAGCGAATGGGGTGAACTTAGAAGAAACAGTCCGTGCGTCTACATGTAGTACAGGACGTCGGACGGTACAGATAGGAGACCAAATAAACATGATTTGATTTGGGTAAGTATGAAACCGATATGGGGCACGCAAGGGTGTTAGGAAGCTAAACCACTCAGCAGCTCAAGCTCAATAATACTCCTCGTTGACTGAAGCCCTTATGAGGGCTTCAGCCTGGCTCGATCGTGGAGTTATCAAACACTTGAAAGGAAGGGGCATGCTACAGATTGGCGCATTAGCAATCATCGATGTCGTGGGATGTGCAAGGAACCCACCAAACTATGGCAGAAACATATTCGTGAGAGGGCTCAATAACTGCCCCGTCAGGGCCTCGCGCCTTTGTGATATTGTACGTGGCAACAATCGAAGCAACAGTTATCCAGATGGCAGAGAAAGCCATATAACGCCCGGGGCATATCCTAATGAGTCATCAAATTTGACTTCACTAGGTTCACTTCAAGCACAGAAAATATATTTACCGTCGTCCAAATCCGAAGGCGGCATGCATCGGGTCCCTAACATCCGGATCTAACATCCCATCCTTCAGGAATCTATCGGGGTCGAACTCGAATGGACGAGGATAGAGGTTCTCATCATGAAGCATCGCCCTATGTGCCAAATAAACTTGAGTGAGATACTGCAACGACGGGTGCTAGTGTCTCACCATGCATTGGGGATGATTATGGAACCCTTGGGAAGCCTGTATCCGTTATACTCGTCGTCTTCATGCAGCAGATGGGGAACAGCTGCTCGAACAGAAAGAATATGACTTGGATGGAGATTCAACGAGGGCGTGAAGGCTCATACCGATGGGGGTCACATCTCTCCATCTTAGCGTCTCTTTCGTGATCGCTGTGATATACGGCAGAGAGTCCACATCGTCAAAAGTCGGGAGCTGCTTGGGACCGACTACTCGGTCGATTTCCTCCTGGGCTTTCTTGAGTGCCGTGGGGTTTGTGAGCAAACCGAGGATGCACGATGCGATGGCGGACACAGTCTGCACGACGATCAGTATGTAATGGAAGGCGAGGGCTTGGATTCAGGAAAACGTACAGTATCTGAGCCAGCTATGAATCATATATATTAAAAAGGCCTGCCAGTAAGAGAGGCTCGAGGCTTACCTGCGTACATTGTCCCCGCGGTCGATTTGATTATATATTCTTGTTGTTGTAAATCGCCTGATTCGTCCATCTTTTCCAAGCTACTCAATGTGAAAGATGGAGTGCTATCTCCGTTTTCCTGCACAAAGTTAGCGACGTACACCCCCGGTATTGTTCACACTCACAATGTTACGCTTCGCAGCCTCATAGGGCAAATTGATCATGTCCAACGCGAACTTCCTCCAATGTTTTGCCTTGCGCTTGAAACCGGCAAATGGCACCCAATCTGGGACGTATTTGAGGATAGGTATCGAGTCGACCAAGAAGGCACCTGGAACAGCAGCAGCAACAAGAGGGTGGACGCCTTGGGCTGCGGTGGCGATATAAGGATCATTTTTAGGTTGTACCTTCAATCCGTACGCGATAGCCATGATGGTTTCTCCAGCCATTCTAGAAGAGAGTCGTTAGATGGCTATTAAGAACAGATAGGAGTAACACGAACTGTCGAAGGTTTCCGATGAGGTCATCCGGCGATTCCAGGAGCCGACGAATAAGGCCGTGGCTGGCCCTTATTTCGTGAGGTTGGAAGCGCATGGCAGCGCTAGAATGAAACTCATGATGTAGGAGTCGACGATGATGGCGCCTGGAGAGGGGGTGTTAATAGCTACCCGCAAAGTTGACTAGTGTCGCACCAATATTCACCTAGAGCGGGAGATATCAGAAAGTAAAGAGTTGAGATGAGGATATTATAATCACCATATGCCATAAAGCCGACATTGAAACCCCAACCCATCAGTTCGTTAATCATGGGCATCCTCGCCCTGCAAAAGGGTCAGATCAACGATGAAACAGATTGACCAAGTATGGAAATTTTACCTGCCAGAGTATATCGATGATCTCTTCTCCAACAGCTCCGTGGCCAGATGAGCATTGTCAAGAACAATGATAGATGTTCCCGCTATATCCAAATGAATGATATCGGAACCTGATAAACGTTCAGTCCTCACAACTTCACAAGAACAAATGCCACTCTACCCAATTCCTGGCACCATTTGTGGTATGTGACCCATTCGAAGCTGCTCGGTATATCCAGAAGGTTTCCTATCAATGGAAGTTTCTTGGGGCCAGGCGGGAGGGGGAGCTGTTCAGAATTTCGACGCTCTTTGAAGTAGAAATAGGCTGCAAGTGCTAACGTGACAGCCCCAACGTCTAGCACAATGTTACTCGACATGAGAAATAATAACAGAGGTTCGAGCGATAAGTGAGATTGCGGTAGAGTTCTTTATATTGGACATGGAGCACCACATCAGAACCTGATACACAGAAAGAAGTTCAAGGAACGAGCCAGGGCGTGTAATGCCCTGAGTTAACTAGCGGAGTTCTCAGGGTGAGCGTGTGGAGTTGAAATTGACAGTTATCGGCTATAGTTCAAGTGGAGGCTCAGAGGCTCAATATTCTGGTTGGTGTTACTTGAACACTGTTCGAGGAAAGGGTGAATGAGCCCTTCGGGAGACCCATAACCTACACGAAAAAGGAGAATCTTGTAACTGATCTCACAATTGAAAAACCAAGATGACGCCCCGTTAACCCAAAAATATAGCTTACTTATACCAAACTAGTTCGGGTCCCGCTATGTTACAGAACCTGCAGGGGGGGTTGTTAGACATGTACGACAGTTACAATCGAACCTTTGGAGCACCCACACTGCACCCACTGCACCCAGTGACAACCATTTCGTGCTCCATTTCACGCCTCTCTAGATTTGCTTGGGAGTACCTGATAGCAAGCTGTGTAACGGGCTTAGCAAGTACCAAGGCTAACAAGGAGTGCTAGTTCGGAGCACTGAGAGTTGCGCCGGACTGCCGCAATATAATCACAAGAGATTGACAAGAAAACTTGAAAGAAAAAAAGTTCATGTTGCAATTGGAACGACTCCTTCGGCCCGCCGGCCCGCCAAAAGTTAACATCGGCTGCAATTTCGTTTTCTATTGCCCAAGATGTAGATCAACCCGAGTCGCAGAGTCCACTACTCCTTTCTTTACTTGGTAGAGGTTAATATCAATCGTGACGCAATTGGCCAGCCCCCGACTCGATTTGTTTACCTATGAAAGTAAGTACTAGCCGTGATGTTCAATCTCAACATGGGCAACGCCCCGCACCATTCGTCGCCAACCTTCGGTTGGCTCCTCGCGGTACGTAACCCAAAATATTAATCCGAAATTTGATGTTCTGCGGCGTCGAATATATAGAAGGCGGGAGATCTGGATGCAGCTAAGTATGTACGAAAATATCGGGGTTCCGAGAGACGCGTAGAGAGGAGGCGCCTAGGTCGAAGCGGGCCATTTCACGTAACGAAATCTGAAACCCTTCAAATTTTTGAAAATCGAAGGCTAGCGGGCATGAATATTGAAGGCGAGGATAACGAGGGATTGGTTGCAGGCTCTTGGAGCGAGGGCACATAAGTTCAATGAGGAGGAAGCGAGAACGACGAATAAAGGGAGTGCTGTAGCAGGGCTTCAGTGAATAGTATTAAAACATTCGTTTTCAGTGGATTTGGAAGTCGATCGTTGAGATGGAGCATGTAGGACGAACGAAGGTGTTCAGAACGAAACGGGCGTGAGTGGTTATGCTGCTCAGGAGTACGACTAGTACTCTTCATTGCCACCTGCTGCCCTGATGAGAGCCTCAGCCTGGGTCGATCGTGGTGTGATAGAACATTCAAAAGGTAGAGGCATACTAGATTCAAATTTTGGCACGTCAGCACTCATTAGTGTTGTGAAGTGTTTAAAATCTCACCAAACTAAGGAGGATGTGTATTCTTGAGAAGGCTCAATAACGGCACCATTAGCATCCCGCGCCTTCGTGATGTCGTAAGTGGCAACAAGAGAGGCAACTGCTATCCACACAGCAGAGAAAGCCATATAGCGACCAGGGCATACCCTATGGATAACTTAAATCAAATGATCTTTCAGACAAGGACTTCAGAAACAATCATTACCGTCGTCCAAATCCAAACGCGGCATGCATTGGGTCTCGAACGTTAGGGTCAAGCTTCCCATTCTTCAAGAACCTATCGGGGTCGAAATCAAACGGACGAGGATATATATTCTCGTCATGAAGCATTGCCCTATGTGCCCGGAAAGCTTGAGTGAAATAGTACAAATATCGCGTCAACATGTCTTACCATGCATTAGCGATGATTATAGAGCCCTTAGGAAGGCGGTAACCATTGTACTCATCGTCGACATGCAGCAGATGGGGAACGGCTACTCGAACAACCGTAAATCAGAGGAAGATCTGAAGTGCACGCGAAGCTCGTACCCATCGGGGTCACATCTCTCCACCTCAGCGCCTCCTTTGTGATTGCGGTGATGTAGGGTAAAGAGTCCTCGTCATCAAAAGTCGGGAGCCGATCAGGGCCGACTGCTCGGTCCATCTCCTCCTGGGCTTTCTTGAGTGCCATGGGGTTTGTGAGCAAGCCGAGGACGCAAGATGCGATGGCAGACACAGTCTGCACGACAATAAGTAATAGAGGCTGATGTTCTAAGGAAGACGTACGGTATCTGAGCCGGCTGAGAATCATCTATATTCAGCGCTGAGCCTATTGGCAGGAGAGGCTTAAGGCTCACCTCCGTACATGGTCCCAGCTGCCGATTTAATTGTATATTCCTGCTGCTTCAAATCACCAGATTCGTCCATGTTTTCCAAGCTGCTCAAAGTAAAAGATGGGGTTCTATCTCCGTTTTCCTACACGCCGTCAATGACCCGGATCACAGATAATAGTACTCTTACTGTAATACTCACAATGTTTCGCTTTGCAGCCTCGTACGGCAAATCAATCATATCTAGCGCGAGCTTCTTCCAGTGTTTCGCTTTGCGCTTGAAATCCGCAAAGGGTACCCAATCCGGTACATATTTGAGGATAGGTATCGAGTCCACTAGAAAGGCACCTGGCACACCGGCCACGAGAAGAGGATGGACACCCTCAGCAGCTGTCGTGATGTAAGGGTCGTCTTTTGGTTGTACCTTTATCCCGTATGCAATCGCAATGATAGTTTCTCCAGCCATTCTGTAAGAAATTGTCAGTTAGACGTCACAGGAAGAAAGAATCAGCTACAGACTGTCGAAGATGTTCCATGAGGTCATCTGGCGAATCCAAGAGGCGGCGAAGAAGACCATGCGTGGCTTTAATTTCGTGAGGGTGGAAGCGCATGGCAGCGCTAGAATGAAGCTCGTGATGAAGGAGACGACGGTGATCCCGCCTGGAAAGTCGTCAGGGGATACACATGGAATTTGGCTAGAAGGCGTGTCACACACCAAGAATCACCTAGAGCCACAATTATCAGGAGTGGTAGCCAGTGGAATGAGAAGCTTAACAATCACCGTATTCCATCAAGCCGACGGCGAAATCCCAACCCATGAGTTCTTTGACCATCGGCATCCTTGGCCTTAAAAAGTACGGGTTAGAGGCTACCGAGAATAATTTCCATTGGTCATTTACCTGCCAGAATATATTGAGGATCTTTTTTCCAATAGTTCGGTGGCTAGCTGAGCATTATCGAGGACAATGAGGGATGTTCCAACTAAGTCCAGATGAATTATCTCAGAGCCTAAGAGGGCGGATCAGTGCTTATTGTATGTACACATGCGAATAATTCCACTCTACCAAATTCCTGGCACCATTTGTGGTAAGTGATCCATTCGAAGCCGCTCGGCATATCCAGAAGGTTCCCTATCAATGGAAGTTTCTTGGGTCCGGGTGGAAGGGGGAGCCGTGAGCTCCTACTGCGTCGCCTGAAATAGAGATAAATTGCGAGTGCTACAGTGGCGACCCCAGTGTCCAGTACAATGTTGTTCGACATGAGAAATGAGAGCAGGTTCGGGAATAAGAAAGAGCCTGTGGTAGATTTTCTTGATAGCGAGCAGGAAGTAAGTAGGAACGGCCAAGGTAGAGAAATCCGGGTTGGCCGTCTAGCGCGCCATACACCAGTGGAGTGTTCACAGTGGGGGCTTGGGGATAACGAAACTGATCTAATTGTTAGATACGAGAGGCTTCAAATACGACAGAGAATGAACCTAACTTGATTGTTATTAGGGTCCAGCTGGCGCAGAACAATAACGAAGCGGAATGCGTGGAAATTGAACCTTGAAGATTGTTGTGATCACAGCGCCGAAAATTTAACCGGTCTTAAACAATCAACCGATATGGGACTACGGCCCTGTTGCAACACCGTGACACTGACAATTATGCAGGTGACTGGGAAGAATCCATCTAACAGACTTACATCGTCTCCATTTGCTCCTTCCCTAAGAAATTAAAGTAGGCATGCCTTGTTCGGGCACCCAGACGAGGTCCGAAGGCGTTGATGAGGGATGATTTAGTGAGCGCACGCTAAAAATATGTGAGTACTATATACATGCGTATCGCAGAAAGACTCGGGAGTCGGGACTCACTACATACTTAGAGGTAATAAACAGCACCGAAACGCCCATCCGCCTAAGTGATTCACGTTCTCTCGTTTGGAAAACGATAACGATGGTGTCAATTGGCAGATTTGCAAGTAATTACAATAAGGTCACATTGACCTAAGCAGTCAGGCCGAAAGCAAGCGAACAAGGCCAACCAAAAGCGCTCAAGGATAGGAATGACATGGGAACATTCGGTTTGCAATAAATTTGGAAGTTGATCATGGGAACGCGGCTTGCATATGTAGTAAGGACGGAAGATTGAAGGTGTTCAGAAAGCAAGCCACATAGAAATAGGCGAGAGAGCACACATGAGCCGGAAGTAACTCAAGGGTAATACTCTTCGGTGATTGTGGCGTGATGGAACACTTGAAAAGTAAGGGCATGCGGTTATCACTTAGTACATCAACACTCGGCGGCTTCGTGTAGTGCTTGGAAACCCACCAGATTATGGCGAAAATATACTAATGAGAAGGCTCGATAATCGCCCCATCACCGTCCCGCGCCTTTGTGATGTCAAACATTGCGACGATCGAAGCAACAGCTATCCAGATGGTAGAGAATGCCATGTAGCGCCCGTAGCATATCCTATGCAGCAAAGTTAAATCACCTCATTTCAGAAAGTGGGGTTCAGAATACCGTGGGGTTCGTGAGTAAGCCGAGAATGCACGATGCGATGGCTGACACTCTGCACGACGATCGGTATGGAATAGAACGTGAAGACAAGTCAAAGCAACGTACAGTATCTGAACTAGCTGACAGGCATAATCAGCGACCCGAGTCACCACTGCGAAATTCAAGCAAGCATACCTGCGTACATTGTCCCAGCTATCGACTTGATGATATATTCCTGCTGCTTCAAGTATCCCAATTCGTCCATTCTGCCCAAGCGACTCGATGTAAATGATGGAGTATTGTCTCTGTTTTCCTACAGGAATGTTACGCTCGGCAGCCTCGAAGGGCATGTTTATCATATCCAACATGAATTTCCTCTACTCTTTCGCTTTACGTTTGAAGTCAGCAAAGGGCATCCAATCCGGCACATACTTATTTTAGTATAGGTATCGAGTCGACCAGAAAGGCACCTGATACAGCAGTCGCAGAAAGATGGTGGACGTCTTGAGCCGCTATCGTGACGTAAGGGTCATCTTTGGGCTGTACCTGTATCCCGTACGCAATCGCGATGATAGTTTCTCCCGCCACTCTAAAAGACATTGTCAGCTTCAAGTCATAAAATTAGAGGAACAGGTACAGACTGTCGAAGATGTCCGACGAGGTCATCTGGCGCGTCCAAGAGGCAACGAAGAAGGCCGTGGGTAGCCTTCGATTCGTGAAGACGGAGGCGCATGGCAGCGTTGGAATAAAACTCCTGATGCAGGAGCCGACGATGATGGCTCCTCGAAGAGAGCGTTAGGAGTTACATGCGGCGTGTGACTGAGAACAATATCACATCTATAATCACCTAGTATCCAAAGTCATCAGATATGGTATATGGAACGGGAAGCTTGCACTCACCATAGGCCATAAAGCCAACAGTGAAACCCCAACCCAAACTCATTGATCATCGGAATCCTCGCCCTATGAACGTGTTCTGAAAAGAACATCGATGAAAATCGAGCGTAAGGAACTAACCTGCCGTAGTATATCGACGATCTCTTCTCCAACAGCTCCGTGGCCAAGTGAGCATTGTCGAGGACGATAAGGATGTCCCCGCTCAGCCCAGATGAGTGATGTCAGAGCCTAGGAGAATCTATCAGTGTCCATATCCTGCATATGCGAACGATGCCACTCAAC
Source organism: Tephrocybe rancida (assembly GCA_018858115.1). NCBI lineage: Eukaryota > Fungi > Basidiomycota > Agaricomycetes > Agaricales > Lyophyllaceae > Tephrocybe > Tephrocybe rancida. Next base: position 27,792 of record JABCKT010006507.1, read on the forward strand.
CCAACTTCTGACACTATTTGTGGTAAGTGACCCATTCAAAGTTGCTTGGCATGTCCAGAAGATTTCCTATCAGTGGAAGCTTCTTGGGTCCTGGTGGGAGGGGTAGCTGTGCACCATCACTACGTCGCTTGTAGCACAGATGGACTGCGAGCGCGACCAAGGCGACGCCAATGTCCAGCAGAACATTGGCATCCGAATCCCCAAGGTCAAATCATAAGTACTACGAGAAGCCTGTCAAGCCATTCAAGTACGCCACATTTCACTAATATAGCTAGCGCATACGCATACCACGAGTTATTTGCAGCAAAGACGCGTTCGCCATCGTGATAGTGGCAGTTGAAGAACTGAGTGAGAGTGAAAGAATAAACGCCGGCCCGCCTGAGCCGAGATATTGATGTCAATGATTTGTCAGACTGACGGCTTGGCGCCGATCTCTTCCGTGCCTCGTTCTGGCCATACCAACAACAAAAAACTTGACCCATGAATAAAACAACTCGCGCAGTGTCAGCGCCGTCTATCGCAGCCAATCCTTCTCAAATTCTGGCCTCGGAAACAGTGGTGAAACAGTGTAGCAGGCTGCCGGTGAACCGCTCTGGATTCTTTAACTTGATTGAGACTTGGCATTCATAATATACACCTATCAATGAATCTTGTGTACAGGCTCACTTTCCAAAACTCCAATGAAGACTCTGGATGATCGGCGCTGTAACTCTCACCCCCCAATTTTGCCCAAAACGAAGCTAGTAGCCTGACCTCCGTATTCCGTCACGTATCCCAAATGTACCGCTACATCAGCCCCGCCAGCGCAGAAGGGATCGCCAATATCACAGAATGAATCGATCACCGAGGCGAATGCATTCAAAGCACCGGGTGCACGGGGGAATAACCCGTTCAGCTGGTTTGCGGTGCCTGTCATGTACAAGACACTGAGAACGAGGAACTTTCACAATGGCAAAGATTTCTTACCTCTCTGGAATGATTCCCCGCGGACATGGCCTGGATCTCCCATTAGGATCGTCGCCACAACTACAAAGCACGAATTAGCAGCGGTACGACCCAGCTTAAGCATGTTCTGTACCTTTATTGGTTCCAGTTGCGCCCGCAGCAAGGACGTCGCCAGCGACTTGCGCGCCCTGGCTGTATCCCATCAACACGATCTTCGTGTTGGGGCATGCAGAGGCTTGTGCCGCAAGCTGCGTTCTCATGGCGGTGACACCGAGACCTTCGGAGACCAAGTAATTGGTGAGCGTAGCTGGATAGATGATCGCTTCGCGCGAGACCGTCTGCCTGCTACCCGTTACGATAGAGGAGACGACGGCACCAATGATGCCCTCGCCTGGGGCCTCCGTTGATGCCCGTGCTGTTATAACATGAACGGCCGAGCACCCGGTCGCTGGACCGGCTACGGGGGTCGCAGCAGTAGAGAACACGAGGGCGATGAGGGTGATGAGTAAGGCTTTCATTGGGTAGACGATTCTGGTGAACAACTTTCGATGTTTTGCGCCCTTTATAACATTTTGACCCTTAGAATAAAGTATCTCCTAAATACACTGGATCGTTGTGGAGCGATACCTGGGTCCTATGACTGTACCAGGTGCTAGGTATCAGCAACCGTCGCGGGAGGATTTGAACAGAGTCTGTGAAAACCGGTGGGCGTCAAATTGACCCGTAATGCCCTCCGGGAAAAATTTACCTGTAAGTCTATGTCCGATATACGCCCCCGAATTCTTGACTGATTTTGAGTTATGCTTTGGAGAGAGGATACAGCCTGCGAGCTAGGAGTCTTTCGTGCAATGATTTTCGTTGAGTTCCGACACTTGGGGAGAACATTAATATTGAATTAACATCCGGCTATGGAATTATCACTATAGTACCGAACTGCAACCGCGTCGTTCAGCTTGCGAACAGCCTTACCGATCACTAGGATCTGTGCAGCAGTTACGTATGGCAATGCTTAACTTCTACGCTAGACTCTTCAGCGCAGGCGCGTATTTCCAGCACCATCTCATGGTGGCGCAATACTTCGCTTAACTCTTGGTCAAGAGTGGAGGCTGTCAGAGTCCTCAGTCAACGTTTAAAACAAAGACGCTGACATGGCCTAAGGTGATACGTCGGAGAATACTTTGCTTCTACTCATTTTTGGACACTCGGAAGTCTCATGTCAAACGGACCGAGGTGTGAACTGGATCTAGTGTTCATATCAGAAATCGATGCTATTTCGAACCTCTGTTCAAATTGCAGCCGGACGGCTTCAGTTTTGTTGTATTTAGTCTTATTAGCAGTTGAATGAGATACGTAGTCGGTGTTGAGTTTAAGGCTGCGGGCTATCAAAGAAAAATATGGGGCCTACCTCTTCGTCCTGTCTAAACGACTACAGGGGGGTGCTTTAAAACAGCTCACAATCCACCAGCGAGGATGTCCCCTAAATTGTAGTATTTCGCCAGTATACTTTTCACGAGCCTCTCAAATCAACGTTTCTACCCAACTTCTTTTTAGTCTTCTTTCCTGTCTTCAAGCGTTCCTCTTCTAGCCGCTTCTCCTTCAACCGAGTCAACAGTCGATTGGTCTAACTCGATCCCATCAAAGAACCATGGAAATATCCGGCGAAGCATCGGTTGCCCTTCCCTCTCGAAATGGACAACTTGCCACACCTAAAGGTCCCAATAAGGTGGTCTACACGCAGGCAAATAATGCATTTTTGGAGGCCTTTTGTCCTAAATTTTAGTCCCTCAAGATTTTTGTGTATGCCAAGTTGAACCCGGCCAAACGTCCGAGATCAAACCCCGCTCAGGACATCATCGGAAAAGTGGAGGTCTATTCTGCATGAAGTCAGATGAAGGCGAAGCACCAGCCTCAGAAATAGGAAATATGAAATATAAGTTTGAAGTTGTCCACTTGCCTTATGTCACCTCATGTCAAGAACAAAAAGAAAAACATAGGATGTTGGAGGAAGTGAAAACAAACTAAAAATACTTAACATATAAATCTTTTACTGTGAGTCTCCTTCAAGTTTTTTTTTTCTAATATATTTACATCATTGCGGGGTACTTCTCGTCAGATATCGTACAGTCAAAAATGTTCCATAGCGTGGATTTGAAGCTGTCGAGGTTGGAGATGGATACGACATTTTTGGAATCATACCGGAGATTCCCGGCGCCGCTACGGCAGACCACTCAGAATACATAAACCTAAATATATATACTTGCTGTAAAGAATGAATTTGCGCGATAGAGGAGGAGGATAAAAGGGCAAAAAAAAAGCTGCCTCATGACAGGAAATAACATCGAAGGCGCGGGATAGCAGAACTTCAGAATTTGATGGGATCGAGTTAGACCAATCGACCCCTCCCTCGACCCCTCCCTCCCTTCAACCGCTGCTCCTTCAGTCGCTTCTCCTCCAGTCGCTTCTCCTCCAACCGCTCCTCCTCCAGTCGCTTCTCCTCCAGTCGCTTCTCCTCCAACCGCTTCTCCTCCAATATCCGCTTCTGCGCCGTTTCTATCTCGGATTTTGATAACAACTGATTGCCCGCAACCTCTACTTCGGCAAACTCAACCTGAAATTCATGTTCGAGGGCCGTTTTACAGGCCGCTATAGCTGGCAAGGATTGGTCGTGATAGTGACGAGCACGACACAACGCGATAGCTGTATCCAGACCTATATTCAACGCCTCAGTGGTGGTCGGTGGTTCACGCCGTTTCCCAAGTTCCAAGAGCGCGTCCCGGACCCAAACACGCATGGCATATTCTCTTGCCAAGACCAGTCTCTCCACCGCGGTATAGCTTTTCAATGCACCAAAGTCCCATTCTAATTCCTGCTGCACTGCATGATCAACTCCCAAGGTCGATTTGAATTCGCGCGCTCCACAAAGTCGAATAGCGGTCTCGAGCCCAAGGGCTTGAGCCTCGTCAACGGAAAGGGGTTTTTCTCGTCCGGCTAGCTCGATGAACGAAGTGCGCCGCCACTCTGAAACGTTGTATGTCTGTGCAAGCTGTGCCCGCTCAATCGCAGTCTGATCGCCCAACATCTCCAACTCCGCACTAAACTCTCCCTCGACCTCTTTGCGTATCACATTCACGGGCGCACTGTACTCGAGGATGGACTCGCGCGCGCGATGGAGTTTCAAGGTGCTCTCAAGGCCAATCCTCTCTCTTGTGACTTCGTCGTGCTCAGAGAGCTCAGATTTCACGTCTAAGAGCGCAAGATAGGCAGAGTGTAGCCAGGGAAGGATGCTACATTCTCTGGCGAGTGTAATGCGGTCCACAATGGGCAAGGGTGCAGAGGAAAGGTGTTCAATCGCCATGCGACGAATCTCAAGCATCAGCCATTTCGTCGAGACCTTCAATACGGATATCCACTCGCTGTCTGAGAGAGTTCGCACGACGGTGAACGTCCTGAATTGGTACATCAGCATCAAGTCGGAACGGACGAAAGTTTGTAACAAGCCCTACATTGGATACAGTAACTTCAGGAGAGCCTGAAAGTCCAATGCAGTAACGTCATCACGCAAAATAACTTTTTCGTCTCCAAAGCTTGAGTCCGGAGCATCCAGTAGTGAGTGGAAGAATGCTGTTTCTGACCGGAAGAGATATGTTGGAACCCGATACAAGACATCCTCGACCTGTCAGGGATTGTAAGCTTCATTATGTGGATTGAAAACATAGCCACGACCTTAAAAATGACCATCTCCATATAAAAGTCAGTGTGCCTTATGACTTCTGGGGCCTCCGCCGGAGGGAGTCCACTAGTTGCCATAGTATAACTAGGAATCTCATAATCTAGATCCATCGTGGTGATGTCCTTTTCAACTAATTCCGAGGGCGATCCTGACTCGGAGGACGATATAGACTGTAAGGTGGGTGATAAGTGGAGAGTTGGGGGCGAGTTAAGAGTGGTCGACGAGACACAGCCGCTTTGTGAGTCGGTAGGCAGAGATTTGTGGAAGTGCAGCATCAGATCCTTCCTCGAGGTCGATAGCTTCGAGCGTCTAAGCTAGTTGTTGGGTCATGCAAAAGGCCTCGTTGCATCCACATGGTGTTCGGGCCCGTTCGAGACAGACTCAACGTGTGGCTGACATGTGGCCTTGCAATGCCTAGAAAGTAGATTTCCCTTTCATTCTTGAAGATGCATTTTGGATGCGCTCGACGATGCGCAAGCATTGAACGTGATAACATTGAGTTGAATTGAATAGAAGTAGAGCATCTGAGTTGAGTGCCTGAATAATATTCGTCTGAATAAATTTTGGCAGGGTAGAATGTTACATAATCACAATCAATAATAATATTTATAATTATAATCACTTGAATCTCCAGTGGCAATTGTAAGAAGTCCCACTACTTGTCGCACTGGCATATCCAGTGACGGCCGCGGCCTGGTTCAAGGGTTCAGCGACTTGAAAAAGAATTTCTTCCGAGGCCTTCCTTTCTACTTATTGATCTCGTTTACTGGGAGCTTTATCTGCGACAATGCCTTTCAGCATCTGTGAAGAAGCTACATGCCTGATGTCGACCAGAGTTGCTTTCTCGGTCAACGTTTACCCTCAGAGAAAGCCTGGCAATCACTCCTCCTTTCTAGTTGATACCAACTGCGGCCAATATATAGCAGAACCTCACACCTCCGTGGCGCCTCCAAGGCGAAAATCTGATATAGCAGATCAGGACTATGACGGTTTAGAGCCTGTGAGCGCTTGAGCTGGGGACCGTGATGGCGCACCAAAATCACGAAGATGAATATCACTGTCATATGCTGTGTCCTTCTTCAATCAGAGAATCTTCCTATGCGACGAATAAGGCGAAAGTCATGCCCTTGGGAAGCTCGATGGACTATCCGATTACGTGGCGTAGTATCCAGTACGAAGTCACACACTTATTGATCGCTTGAGAGTACTGTGACTTCCAAAATGTTTTCTTACCATCACAGTGTCCAGCGTGTAGTCGATTCAAGATCCCAATTTTCTGTCAAGTTCACAAGTGAATACGTCCTCTTGACGAGACACTACGAGTCATTGTTTTACCACTCGACTTTAATGAGGTTAGGTTAATTTCAGAGTCAGACTTCAGTTTGACGCAGTCTGAACGTGACTACTTAATCTAACCTTCGCGACTTCTGGCTCTCATATGGGGTGCACTGCATGATTGCATGAAAATGTGGTTGTAGATTCAAATTATTCAGAAGGAAAAGAAGAAAGACCATAACGAAGCCGGTTCTCCAACAGCCAAACCAATCTTATCATTTATAGAACGGCGACTTGGTGCGGAAGCTTTTTCCACATTTAGACACGGAGGCCCTAGGAGGAGTGTCACGGCCTGATCCAATGTCATCTACGTCAGATGCATATGCGATAACTTCGACTTTCCGTTCGAGTGGCGCCGCTACTTCTTCCCTCTTGCATTCAACCCCTACCTCGGGATATTTCTGCTTTAGCCGACGATCTTCTAGTAGCCGTTTCTCCTCCAGCCTCTGTCTGGCTACGGCTTCCCTCTCTGATTTTGATAGTAGTCGATTGCCCATCACCTCAATGTCCATAAATTCACCTTGAAATTCTCGTTCAAGGGCTAAAGCGTAGGCCGCTTCACCTGGCGAAGGTTGATCTGGATCATGACGGGCACGGCATAAAGCGATAGCCGTATTCAAACCTACAGTTGCCGCCTCCGAGGCAGACAGAGGTTCGGATGATTCCCCGAGATCGCAGAGAGCGTCCCGGACCCAGACACGGACTGCATGGCCTCTGGCCAAAACCAGTCTCTCAACCGCGGTGTGGCTATTTAGAGCACGGAAGTCCCATGCGAGTTCTTGGTGAACTGCGCGTTCCACTCCCAGAGTAGCCTGCCTTTCGCGTGCTGTGCAAAGTCGAATGGCAGCCTGGTATCCAAGAACCTGGGCTTCTTCAACGGAAATAGCTTGGCTTCGTTCTACTAGCTCGATGAAGGAATTTTGTCGCCATTCTGAAACATTGTACGTCTGCGCCAGTACTGCTCGTTCGATCGCAGTGCGATCGTCCAACGTCTCGAGTTCCGCCTCGAATTCTTCATCAATATTGTTGCGCATCGCTAGTATACCCGCCCTACGAGGAAGGGCAAATTCGCGCGCGCAATGAAGTTTAAAACTGCTCTCCAGGCCTAACTTCTCCATCGTGACTATGTCGTAATGGGAGAGCTCGGACTTTGCGTCCATAAGCGTAAGATAGGCGGAGCGTAGCCAGGAGAGAATGAAACACTCTTTAGCGAGGACGATGCGGTCCACAAGGGCCAGGGGCGCAGAGGAAAGGTGTTCAATCGCCAAGTGACGAATTTCAAGCATTGACCACTTCGTCGAAACCTTCAATACGGATATCCATTCACTATCCGAAAGTGTCCGCACGAGAGTAAACGTGCTAAATAGGTACATCAGCGTTCAACACGAACAAGGCTATTAAATTTAATAGGTGCTTACATAGGGTATAAAAACTTTAGTAGAGCCCTGAAGTCTGCCTTAGCAACGTCATCGCACACAAGGTTTTTCTCACTAGAGCCGTGGCTCGGGGCGTCAAGTATTCCGTCGAAGAACGTCGTTTCTGAACGAAAGAGGTGTGTGGGGACCCGATACAGGGCGTCCTCGACCTGTCAAAAGAGATTGTAAGTCCCACTATTTGGAATAAATCGCTACAGAAACAACCTTGAACACGACCATCTCCATATGATACTGTGGGTCGGGCTCCGCCTCTTCAACGGCCCTCGTAGCGTCTGTCATAGTATCGCGAGGTAGCTCATGGTCCATCGTGTTAACACCCTTTTTGTCTGATTCCAAGGGGATTGATTCGGGGGAAGGGTTGAAGGCTGAGAGACGAACAGACTCGGAGAGATGGGGGCGACTTATGTGCCGCATTGACAGTGGTAGTAGATGCACGTTGGTCTCGTAAGTCGTAGTAATACCCTTTTCGTCTGATTCCAAGGGGATCGATTCGGGGGAAGGGTTGCAGGCTGAGACAAGCGGAGAGATGGGGGCGATTTATGGGCTACGTTGATAGTGGTAGTAGAAGCACGTCGGTCTCGTAAGTCGTAGTAAGCAGAGAAGTATGGTCAAATTCTTCCTCATACTAGCCGCGAGTAGCTAAACCAGTTCTGACTAATAACACCATTATAGCAGCTTCGTTCCTCCAAACATGCGTGCACCAGAATATCCTGCTAAGAAGGTGCTAGAGACGAAGAAGTATCAACTTCAGCCTTGGGTTGAACGTCGAGGTGGGACTGAAAAGCGCAGGTGTCCGAACCAGTCTCAACTTGGCAGCCACGGTCTTGGAAAAGAATCAAGGTTGTACGTAGTCGCAATAATCATGATGATCAAAGAGGAATATCACTCCAATTACGTACAGTGTACCACGATGCCGATGCTGAGTGTTGTCTGTCTGCCGAGAAGGCTAGAATCGCATTGTAGTTTACAAATAGTTTGAGCGCAGTTCAACTATTTGTAGTCTTGACTTCGATACTAGAAACAACGCCTGGGAGTGTTGGAGGAATCGAAGGCCTCTGTGACATACAGAATTCACCCATCTTCGACAGATCCGAACTGGATGCATTTAAAAAATGTGTTGTGCACGTCACCATAAAAACTCAAAAAAATACAACCGTAAGTATAGCAAGAGATGGAGGCTACGAAACTTAGATCCCATCAGACGAAACAAAAGCTCTTATGAGGGGGGGGCATCAACGGGCTCCGTCGCAAGTTCAGGTGTCTTCTCCTTTACAGGCGCAGTGACTGGCTCCACCTCCTTCTCTTTCGCCTCCACCTCCGTCTCAGGCTCAATCGGAGCGTCCTTCTTCACCTCCGTGACGACTTCAATCTCCTCCGGAATATCGGCAACGGCCTCGGCTTCTGTTGGCACGTCGGCCGTCACAGCGGGAGGCTCCTCTACGGCGGCGCTAGCACTAGGTGCTGGTGTGGATTCCTCGATTTCGGAGGCGGGAGCGGTTGAGGGAACAACTTCGACCACAGGCTCAGAAGCAGGTGCGGGTGCCTCGACGGCGACCTCTAACCCATCGGGTGCTGTTTCGAGTTCCACTGTGGTATCAGCTGCGGACAACGCCTCTGCAACCTCCACCTCCTCTGCTTCTTCTTTGGCCTGCTCTAAGGTGACCTCTTGCGTCTCCGCCTCATTGACCTCCTCCGCAGCCTCAGCCTCCTGAGCAACCTCCTCCGCAAATTCCTCCACCGTCTTCACGACTGAGGGGTCAACGGTGTCCTCCTCTTCGGTCGGGGCAAGGGCAGTTTCGGCAATATCGGCCTCAACAGGCGCAGGCACAGATTCGAGTGTAGATTTGGCAGCAGGGGTAGGTGCAGGTTCTTCAGACGTCGCTGGCTCTGCTTCTGCTTCTGCGACAGGCGGCTCGGTAACAGCGGCTGCTGGCTCCTCAGCAACAGTCTCAACAGCGTCTTCCACCTCCGCGGGCACTGTCGGCACAGTGGGAGGGGGCGGAGAATTGAGAATTGGTGACTCAGGCAATGAGCTCCCCTGGGCATCGGCTTCAGCAATGAGTTCGGCTGTTATAGGTCAGATAGTACTCACTGTCTCCTCCAGCGACTCCAGAACTGGTTTCGCAGTCTTGGGGAACTCCTCCGCATCCATAGGTGACATGGGTTCGTCCAGCGCGTCAAGAGGCGGCACCTTCGGGCTCGCCTTCGCCAACTCCTCCGCCACTGCATAGGCATCATGCAGCACCATCGTGTCTGTCCTGTTTCTGCCCATCTTTCTCGGGCTCTCACTCCCAGCACCATTGCTGAGGCCCGGGGGACTGCTGCTCTTTGCCCGCTCGATGGGGATCACGCTCCCCCGGCGCTCCCACTGTCCTTGTGCCTGTCCTTGTGTTTGGGGGTCGACGGCAGCGGCGAGAAGGCGCGGCGCAGGGGCCTCGTGGAGCGGTCGCCGGTCTTCACCCTCGCGGTCGCTGTCGGAATCAGAGCCTGAGCCTGAGTGCGTGGGAATGACGAGGAACTCGGCGGGGACGAGCTCGAATTTGGAGGTGAGGGCGAGGAAGCGGGCGTACAAGGAGGACTCGGCCTCGGCCTGTTCGAAGGCTTCGCGATGGTGGAAGTAGGCATGTGCAAAGATGCGTCCGAGACGTCGGGCGAGGGAAGAGAAATGACGATGTGAGGACTGGGGAATTTGAAGGCTAAGAATGCGTCGATCAGTTAAAGAGTCCATAAGGTTTTGATGATTCTGATATGGCCCTCTGGCTGTACAGATGCCTCAATGAATGTGTCGCCACAAACAGCTCCACTGACTGAATGTTCGCCAAGACAGACAGAGCAAAATGCAATGAAACGCACGTCCACCACAGCTGATGAGAGAACAACAATATGAATTGCAGGCTTACCGTGAAGGGAAAGCACGTGGGGTATTTAAGAGGGCGGTGGCGCTGTCCAAAGTGTGCAAAATGTAGTCAATCGCGCAACATTGCTAGAAAAGATGCGTTGTCAATAAAGTTACAAAGCGAGGATTCTGAACTGACTTCTACATTTCCATCAGTTCCATGAGCCACACAAAGATATAGCCATTCGCCGGCTTTCATCTCTGGACACGACGCGCGCGTGCACTCCTGCTGTAGCATTGTGATCAAAGGATGTGTCAAGTCCTGCGCAAGTCGTCTAAAATCTATCAGTAACAAAACCATTGAAATGGAAAACAAATACGCACCTCAATTGTTCGTAAATCCAACATGCTTCGTCGACCGTGACTTCGTTCTTCCCTTTCTCCTCCCCTTCCTCGGCCTCTTCCTTAGCCTCGGTCTGCTCTCCATCGTCCACTACTTTCTCCTTCCCTGCACGCTTTCCAGGAAGAGCCACGATAGAGTCGACATCATGAACGTCCAGACGAATGAGCAGAGAAATATATTCCTGTAGCTGGAATGCGCTGTCCAAAGAGGCCAATGAAGGCAGGCTTTTTACAGGATAAAATGAGGATATCCGGGACCCACGAAGGGGCCTCTGGGGTAGAATAGCCATATTTTGGAAGCTGTACGTCGTTGGCGCCGTTGTGAGCGCCGTTCAACGCGTTTAAGCTTTCAAGTTGTTGACCTGGCAGAAATTTCGTGTCATTACGTAATTGATAAGTTATTATTAAAATACTTATCCCCGAACATCCTTCAACGGTCAACCCCAGGCTTCCGAGTCGCTAAACAGCCTCCCCTAACAGCCTGGCTCTTCTCCACTGTGGCCAATCGTACGGTACAATACGAGTTAACTATATCTTCAGCATGTTTTGAGCTCAATATAGTCTTCCACCATACCGCTGCACGACCTCAAACATTCCCTCGAGATCTACAAGTTGGGCTTGACCTCAGGCTTTTGCGATGAAAGTGGAGCACAATAACGATTCTCCCCTCAACGATGCAATGGACGCTGAACCGCCGCCATTAATAAAGGATTCGATCTACTTCATGGATATGTTGACCTTCAAGGTGAGTAGTTTACGCAAAAGCAAATTACCACGGAATTCTCATTAATATGTCTGAAATTCGAATCAGGTTGAAGACCACTTGTTCAGAGTGCCAGCAAATCACTTTACAACGTCGACCTTCTTTGCTCCGTATCTTGAATCTTCGGGTATTGAAGAGAAGAAGGTCCGCGAGAATATCATTGAATTGAAGGATGCTACCCCTGCAGAGTTTCGAACTCTACTCAAGTTGATATACCCAATCCCGTACGTGCTTTGACGCCTTGGCTCGACTCGACATTAACGGGCACAGACCATACCTTACACCCGAATACGAGCCTATGATGAACGAGTGGCTATCAATCATGAAATTGTCAACACAATGGCTGATGCTGGACATCCGGCGTAAAGCGATCAAGGCCCTTACTCTTCGCGATGACGTGCCCCCTGCAGATCGCGTCGTGCTCGCAAGAAAATACAGTGTCGATAATTGGGCACGCTGTGCATACGCAGAGCTGGCTCAAAAGGCTTCATCGATGTCCCAGGCGGATATCACAAAAATTGGGCTGTCGTCTGCAATCAAGGTGTACAATACGAGGGAACGTGTTTTTGGCCGCAGGACTCTCACCCAAGTGCAACTCGAGACGTTATTCAAGGATCAGGTGAAAGCCTCACCACGTAACGCTGTCGAACGCCTACTTTTGGCTCGAAGGCACAATGTTGCAGAATGGTTACGCGAGGGTTTTATCGAGTTGGTCCGCCGTTCCGAACACCTCACTCTCGACGAGGGTAAAAATATTGGATTCAAAACTGCGGTTCGGCTCTACAGAGCCAGGGAGCGTTTCTTCGTCAAATGTGCCCAACATGATACCGAAGATACTGGTGTCGATGAGCTCATGGAGGAACCAGGGACGTTGAAGAGCTATGGACCTGTGGATAGAGTAGCCTTGGCGAAGCAGCATGGCGTTCTTGAATGGGTACGCGAGGCACTCGACGAGTTGACCGTCAGGCAGGCATCACTTACCCTAGAAGAGGCTCAAGCGCTGGGTTACGACACCGCCATTCGACTCGCCATCGCTCGGGAAAGGCACACCAAGTCCCAAGACGGTTGGGAGCAGCCTAATGATGATTACACCAACAGCACAACCTCTGCCATCGCTACACTTGTCGACGAGGAGCTTGGGAATGAACTCTCAGTGGCTCCCCAGTACGGGATCGTGGATCGGGCACTCAAAGCGCGTAAGGCTGGGGTGGATGAATGGCTTCAGTCCGCTCTTGTTGAGATGGTGCAACGCCCGGAACGGGTGTCCGATGACGAGGCCATTGCGCTGGGGATGGAGACCGGACTCTGGGTGTGCCAACAACGCATGGACCCTGAAACGCCCTACCCTCGGCGTATGCGTACGCAAGGGGCCGTCAATTCTGCGACCGACCAAGAATTCAAGACGGAACTCCACGATATACGAGAGGCGGCTAAATTTTATCACCACCCGGAAGACGAAAATGAAAGAGAGCTGCCTCGGGCCCCGGTCGACATTCGGCTCTTTGAGAATGACCGTGACATGGGTCAATTTAAAACGATGAGTCGTCCAGCCCCGCCGTTGAAGAGGAAAAAGTTGCGCGATTAGTGTACTTAGAAGGTAGACTAAGACTACAACATTAACATGTCCCAACATAGTAGACGTTGGTAGGCTGAGGAAGGCTTTTAGAGACTTGCGTACGCTGGCAATGGCATTATCTGCCAAAAATAGATATTCGAACTTGCGAATTTAGAGATCGACAATTTATCTCGCTCTTACTCTTACCACCACTCCCTTTGAGTCACCCGTCCTGACCAGAAGTGATTTCCTTCTTCGCTTATGCACGCGTGCTCTTTTCTTCTCCTTGTATTAGACTAGTCGTGGGCTAATCTCTGCTATTCGTCGACAAAATTCCCTCACGAGAACTGGGTCCGAGATTTCTGATGGCCAAGGGCAGGAACCAACAGCAGGACTCAGAATGGAGCTTCAGTTGCCGCACGACGCCTTACAATGCTGATTCTGACTCTGACGACACGAATAATGAAATCGAGAACGTTGGATCCAGGATTTCTGAGGAAACACGTCTGCTGAACGAACTCGACCTTTCTTCGAGGGAGGAGTCTGTGCAGTACAAGCCCAACCCTTTCAGCATTGCCAAGATAAACGCTGCGTCGCGAGCTGCTCCTCCTGAAACAATAAATCCTACAATAACATCACGCAAAGTCAAAAAATTCACACCAATCGGCAGGAGCAGCAAGGCGGCGGGCAAAAAACAGAACGGGAATATCATCGATGGGTTGAAGAAACAGTCTCAGAAGGCGGTTATCATCTCAAAACCTAAACGTGCCGCGTCTATTACTTCAAAGTCCTCTGCTACTCTGGCGAAAAAGCAATCTGCACCGCATTCCACGAAATCGAAGGCATTTCGTCCTCTTCTATCCTCGCATGCCAAAACTGCAAATCCTCCTACTATTGCTGGCAACAGAAGCACGCTTGTAAAGCTTAAGGAAGCTCCACCGGTATTGATTGTTCCCGCTTCGACGCATATACTCGCTTTGAATGATCAACCAACCCCGGTGGAATTACCGGCCCAAGAACCCTCACAAATTGCGCATATACCCAACATTGCCACTGATCCATCCCCTCACACTGATGATGACTCTAACTGCTATCGCCTTGACGGACATGCTGGCTATACAGAAGCCCTTGACGATCACAAGTTTTCCGAAGTCGCAGTCGAAAAAGGTTCTCCTGCTATCGGGGAAGCCAGTATCACTCGTGGCCCTGCTTCTCCCCATTATGGAGACTCTCAGTTCTTGCCTCTCATACATTACGATTACCGACCTTCTCCCAACCACCGTTCCTCTCAGCTCGCTACGGAAGCAGATTTGTACAACAACGGCTTGCTTCATCCTTCCGAAGTGTTCCAAGCAACACGTCAGAGACCTATATCGTTCTCATCGCCCATACACCAGGACAACACAGCCTCTGGGTTTGGCTCTTTGGTGGCTCCATCTCGAGCCATGGCGATGTCTTCGCCACTCAGGCCTGCAGATACCACGATCATAACAACACCTCGTGTGCCGTGGTTTGTGCCGCAAACGCTTGCGCCACCCTTTTCATATCGGCCTGCTAGCAGGGACTTCGGAGAGCCTCATAGTCTGAAACAGAGTTCTTATTTTGTCTCGTATCCCCGGGTTTCGAGTTCTGACCTCTTTCTCGTAGACGTTCATCAGCGTTACGATCAAAACTCACTAGAATACGCCCCGCCTGGCCATTCACCGATCAAGGAGGATAGAACCTCACCTGTGCGACCCTTTACCCCCTTACATCCACCTACTGGTCGCCAGACTGCATATAGGCCTTCACCGCTGACTGCAGCCTCTCTTAAAAGAACACGTAACGAGCGGTTCTATCTACAGCAGTTTGGATATCGGCTGATCCGTGACTATCTTAGCAGCCACTTCTAACGAGCGAAAAAATCATTCGTGCTTGCTCCGGGGCCCCCAAGATTCTATACTCAATGCTAATGCTCCCAGATCTCCTTTTGGTTTATACGAGTACAAAGTTATTCAATCAAGCTGTGCTTCCTCCATTCAAATGCCAATTACGCCAATAGGTACTGGCCCTTCATTCCACAAGCATGTTACCCATCATTTCTACCCAGACTCTGCTTGTGATGTCGCTTTAGAACCGGCATCTACTACATATTACGTAAATCAAGACGACGACCAATCCTATTCGCCTCCTCTGGAACCTGTGCGAGTAAAAGTTCGACCGCGGCCCCGTGAGGATGCCTACGCCTTTCTTACACCAGACACGGACGAATCATGGAGCACTCTTCCCCCCAAAAAGAAAGCGAAGACCGGGTAAGACTTTGCTATACATGATCTCCTGAAAGGCCATCACAATTCCCCGCAGTGGCGCCAAGACGACCATCAGGACTGGTAAATTCCGCCTTCCCAGGTTGAACCGCTCAACGAACGCCTCAGCGGCTGTTCAAAAGTCTGGAATGGAAGCAACCTCCGCTCGACGTGTTATCACATTTTTGCCTCCGCCTTTGAAGTCCGCTGCGGCGCAGGTAACGAATAAACAAGCCCCCGTTGTAGCGGCCGAAGCAAGAGCAGCGTACCCTTCGCCCAATTCCTCTACCGTGATGCCGTCGTCCTCGCCCACCCAGAAAGCCGTCAAGGAGGGCTCAACAGGATACATATCACCCCCGTCGTCCGACTTACCCATTACCACAACTCCTAACGAAAACGCGGAGCCTTCTCCAAATCTAACCCACGAAGGCACGGATGATGTGCATACACCTGTCGATCTTCTTTCGATCACTCAGCGATATCCGGGCATGAAGGCGGCGTGGCGAGAGGTATGTTCTCCTTTTGTGTGCATTTCTCCGCCTTTTGACGATGTTTATCTCCCCATCTTCTCCTTGTCTCATGCATAGCGCAGAAGGCAAAGTGAAGAGGTTTGGGACTTGTTGGGGCTACCGAGCTGTGGGCGCGTTTACTGCGATGAACCTTCGCCGATTATTACAGGCAGTGATGAGGTGTGTTCTGGGGAGATCGGGATTGTCCTATACAGGAATGAGGGATGAAGTCACGGTCTATATGTTATCCTCAGATGCATGGAAGGATTGCTTGAGATGTGTCTTAGTTGCCGAAGCCTACAGTCCCAAAATCAGCAATGTTTCAAACACTTGGCCAGACAAATTACGAAGAAATGTGCCTCAATTCAGAACGTTCAGGGCTGCCCGTGTTTGGCCCGAGGTTCGATTGTGGCGAGGATTTGCTATTGCCCATGCTCCCTCCGCAGCAGCACGATGTTGTTACTGTCAATAATATGTCAACAAAACCTTACTCTTTGTGCTGTGAACCTGATTTTTACCTAAACGCCTAAGAGAAACCGCGAGCGGAATCCCCACTCCATTTCGGAAGTTGTACCATCCCTCGTGTGCTCCCGATCGGCGAATTGGCGATTTCGACGCGGCTGCCCCGTCTCTCCCCAGTTATAGTCATTTATATTGAAAGCGCATCTGTGCAGCGCTCGGACGACCGCCTGTTTAACGAGATGGACAGCTCCCTAGTATACCCCATCCCAGCAACCCGGCGGCGTCGACCAGCCACCCAATCAGGGTGGCTGTGCCGATTATCTTCTTCTGATCCACTACTACAATTCGTTCATTGCACGCAGGTTGCACACGCGACATACAATGCAGGGTGAGTAGACCTCGAAATCTTTCCATATATATTAGACAGATTATGACATAACAGATTCCTACACGGACCCAAAGGTCGAGGGCACTGTATGGACTGCAGCCAGCCGTGCAGCCGCTGGCGAGTATATCCAAGAACAAATCGAAGCTCACGAGTCAATCATCCGCTACTACAAAAGTCGCCACAATGCTCTCACTGTCACTTGTCAAATCCCACCAGAGATACTCGGCATAATTTTTGGCGAAGTGGCCAAGCTCGCTGAAAAGTCCAATTCCGATGACCCTTGGAACCACAGGGATAAATTTCGATGGGTTAGAAACGTGTCCCATGTGTGCTCGCATTGGCGCGACGTGGCACTATCCACCCCGAACCTCTGGTCGGACATACCACTCGAATATTCAGGATGTGTTCCGGAAATGCTGAAGCGTTCGAAGATGTCGCCTCTGACGATTTCATTCCGGCCCAGCACGTCCCATAGGTATGACTATTCGAAAAATTCCTCGAACTCCTATATCGCTTTGAAAGAAGTCCTCGGGTCTCGTCTATCAATTACCAGGAACCTCACTCTCAATCTCGTCCAGTCCAATACCTACACGTTTCACAATCAGGGGATTGAAATCGTGGAAATTATCTCCTTGCTGGATCAGCCTGCACCGAGGATGGAACAGCTTGAACTCCGGGCGCGTGAAGGGGACTCCTCACAGTTCATGCTCCCAGACGCATTAGTCAAAGGGCTAGTACGCCTAAAGTCCCTTATACTAGAAGGGTGCGGTATGGTATGGGAGCTTTCAGCATTCAAGAACCTCCAATCCTTGGATGTCTCTCGAATCCCGGCCAAGTTCCAGCCGTCAATGCCTGACCTTTTGGCCATGCTTTCGCAAACGCCTCTACTCGAGAAGCTCCACATCTCACTCGCCGATAACGAACGTTCGACCGGGCCAAAACAAACACTCCCTCCACTCAATGCCGCGCCGATAGTTCTGGTACACCTTGAAGATGTAAAGGTTTCAGCTTCCCTCCAAAGTACCCTGTTCCTGTTCAACCACCTCATGTTCTCGAGAAATGCCCACGCGTTTGACATCTGTGTCAATATCTCTCGCCCGATGGACGATACCTGTGTTATCTCCGTGGAGCGACTGGTACAGATGATCGAAAAATGTGTCGATGGTTCCATCATCAGACTACGATTGGCCGCCGACGGAATACTGTTCTGGAAGACCAAGAGTTCCCAAACGCCTCCAGAGCCTTTGGAAAAGCGAGCAACGCCTGCTGCAATCAACATCACGTTCAACGATCCGTCTGCGCTTGCCGGTAGGCTCAGAGAGGATTTCTGGCAGTCGTTTGCCTTGGATAAGCTGGCATCATTCGAACTTCAACATGCCAGGTTTGCGACAAACACCGCGACGTTATGGCCGTTTGTTGGAGACCTCCCCCACCTCCAAAGTCTACATGCCAGTGCAGATTGTGGCGAAGGTCCCTTGCTCGAAACACTTAGTCGCTGTCCGTCGTTTGTCGCCCTACAATCGCTCACTATTGATGAGTGGGATTTGGATATCACAGAGGCCAATGCAAGCGGGCGTCTTGCGACGAGGGTGGTTGATTGCTTCAAACTTCGACAGGATACTGGGTTAGGTCTTGTGTATCTGAGAGTGGAGGATTGTCTGGCGGTCGACGAAGATACTCTTGGGCACCTCAAAGAATATATCAAGGAGGTGGATTGGGATGGGAATGGGAATGGAGATTCTGACGAGGACGATAGCGAGGATTACGGAGATCATTATAACGAAGACTCGGATGACGAAAGTCATTTCTATCCTTTTGGCCACTATTAGTCACGGATATATGGGCGCCTTTATGTTTTGTTAACAATATAACTTTTCGTTGGGCACTTCAAAGTAAACCACTACTTTGAACACAAAACCGGGTCCGCTGAAAGTAGATGAGGCAAGTCAAAACTCACTCAAGTCACTGAGGTGCCATTGCAAAATGGGACTTATAAACAAAAGCAACGAGTGGCTAACAGTGCCGGTAATTTGGAACGAATTCGAATTGCACCTCTGGGTCTTCACAAAACAAAAGGCACAAAGCAATCCTGAAATGATATGACGATTGAGCATGTGCAAGTAGAATAATATTGAGAAAACAAAATACACAGGGCGACTCGCTACATGAACAGTGCAGCGCAGGCATCGACATGAAATCTAGTTTTAACTCGATATGACATTTAAGTAAGTAGTGCGATTGTAAGGTTTGGTGCATTTTTTTTGATCTTTTTGTGATATTTTGTAATATTTTTTGTGTTGGCGTTGAGGGCAAAGGGTCTTCGAACACGGAAGCGCGTCGAAGCCCACGGACAATCGCTCAAGAGGGAAGAAGTACACTCCGAGCAGCGAAGAGATGGGCGATAGAAACAGATAGGACAAGATGCCTGGAATAGAGGCCTTGTCAAATTCCCGAGGTCAGGCCACCACAAGAAGCGATCAATCGAGCAGGTTCAGGCGCCTCGTGGTTTTTGGGACAGGGCAGGCCCGTGGAATCCAGAGCTTCGAAACCCACAGGCGGATCTTCGACCACAGGCCCTCTTTGACGCACACAGCAGGAGTGCACTGCGGCGCGGGAGTGGGCGGGGTGGAGGCATTCAGGTGGATCGATGCCCAGGGCGCAGAGTCCGCGGACCCATACGCATAGGGCGACCTGCGTGGGGGCGGGCTGGGGGTCGGAGGTGCAGGCGCTGGCGTTGGTGCCTGTTTGCGGAACCACGTCTTCGGGGTGGCAAGCTTCTTGAAGAATGCTTTTATCTTCGAGACTGTCGTAGGTTGAGGCTCGGGCTGGAGCTCGAGCTCGGGGAGGTGACCACGGTACTCCTCCGGCTCATCAGCGGGGTCGATGACCTCTGACTCCCGCACGACCCCAGTGGCGATCTCATCGGAGGTATGTTCGAAGATGGGGTACGGGCTTGAGCCGGAGAAAGGGATGCCTGGGATGAATTCGCGGGCCTTTGAGTGGAAGCGGTGGGTGGCGTCGCGCCCAGGAACCCAGGGGGGTGAGACTTGTTGTTTTTCAAATAGAGGCCAGTTGCTATATGGGTTAAGTTTAGTGAGTGGGCGTAAGAAGGAGAAAGAAGGACGTACACCCCGGCGAAGAATGGATGCTCTTCGAGCTCCGTCAATCGAAGACGATCGTTGGGGTCCTTTTGGAGCATCTGGAAGACATTCGAATGAGCTCGAGTACGCGAAAAAATGTAAGGGAAATACGTACCCGGCAAATGAAGTCCTGTGTGACCTCATCCACTCCATCCTCAGGCAAGAACTTGACCTCGGACTCCAAAATCTCCTTCTTCATATCATCATACTCCTCCAAATCTGTATCAAACGGGGGCTAGAACGAAAAGTAAGGTCAGCCTTGCACTCCCAGATACACGACAACAAAAGGACCAACCCTTCCAGTGACCATCATAAACAACGCTACCCCCAGCGCCCAAAAGTCCGCAGGGAATGAATACGGCTTCCCACACACCACCTCGGGGGACATATGCAGCACTGTCCCACACCTATCCTGCATGACGAACGACAGCTCCTCGGGTCTTCTATGAGGTGTGTCTGGCCCTGTGACGACGTCCCCCCTTGCGAACGGCCAGTACGGCTGGAACACCCTTTCCGCGAGCGTAGGAAAGTCGTTGAAATCGTGCGCGAGGCCGAAGTCGGCTAGAACGACGTGCCCCGTTGCGGAGAGGAGGAGATTGCCAGGTTTGACGTCCCGGTGGATTATGCCGTCTTTGTGGAGGGCTGTTAGGGCGAGGTACTAGGGAGGAGTTAGGTTAGTGAGGGGTGGGGAGGAGGAGGAGAGGAGCTTACAGCTTCGACGAAGTAGAAACGCGCGCGGGGGACGTCGAATTTCTCGCACCGGACAATTTCGCTCTCGATATCCGTGGGGTGAAGAGGCTGTGAGCGAGGTCAATACGCGCCAGTACATACCCAAAACACGACGACTCACCATTACAAGATAAAAGTTCCTTGTGTCCATGAACGACGCTTCGAGCTTTAGATGGAACGCACACCCCAAATCGTTAAGCGAACGTAGAATCGTCTGCTCTTCCAGTATCATGGAGATCTCCTGAGCGGACTTCCCGGTATGTGGGACGACCTTCAATGCCCGCTGCTCCCGAGTGACGCGATCCATAACCGAGAACACCTGCCCGGAGCTGCCCTGGCTCAGAAGCTTGAGGAGCTTTAGGTCCACGAGTGAGAGTTCGCGTGCGGCGCCCAGTTCGGGGGTAGAGAGGATCGATGATGCGGCTGAGGACGAACCCATCGTCATGTCGGGGGTACCGGGGTCGTAGAAGGTGCTTGTCTGTCCGTAATAAAGTTAGAAACTGAGGAAAGGCAAGGAGAAGTGACGTACCTCTGGGGAGACCCTAGGCGCCGTTGAGAGGTATGTAGATATAGTCGGTGAGGCAACGGGCATAGCGATTTTCGTGAATTCGATGAACTGTGTGTGCGTTAGTAGAGTTTATGTAACGTCGAATGAAGAACAACGTACGCAGTTATTAAGACCAAAACGCATAGATCTTCGGACGTCGAGGACAGAAGGGTCATGAAAAGCGTCGTCGATGCTGACCTCTGGTACCATTTCCTGCTGTTGAGAGAATGAGTGTTATGTGGATAGACACGGGTGTCGCACACGACGTACTGGATGGACGATGGCAATAGGGGCGACGGTAGCGTCAACTTTAGCAGCAGAACGGTCAGAAGGCTAGAGAAAAATAAAGAAGTATTAGATCTTCAAACATCAACGTCGACGAGCTTGAAAATATACCTTTTTGGAACCTCCTCTTTTCATAGTTTTGTCGACGAGAGAGCGAAGAGAAATAGAGAACTTGATAGAAGGCATTATAAAAGAGAGTTATTAAAAAGATAGTGTGTCGATAGGTCGTCGATGGGCGTCGTAAAAGGTTGCACAGATATTCTTCTGAGCTCGAGAGGTCGTGGCTTGAGAGAAAGAAGGAAGACAAGGAGATATAACGATCTATGAGATTTTTATAACGTCTCATTTTGATTTCGACTGGGAAAGTAGGCCTGCCATTTCAAAACGTGGTTCGATAGGGGGTACATAATGCCATAACTGTGTCCGCGTCAAGTCCGCGTCAAGTTACAAGTTCAATAGATAATAAAAATAGTTACTTTTGACTCGGAGCAAAGTTTCCACTCCGTCTACAGATGTCGTGAAGCCTTGGAGAGTGGAGGCCGAAAAATGATCATGAGGAAGCAAAGTTGGGTGGAAGAGAGGCGGGATAACTCAGGTAAGGTAAGGTAAGCTAACGTAATTTCCACTCGGTCTACAGATGTCGTGAAGCCTTGGAGAGTGGAGGCTGAAAATTTTGCTGAAAAATGATCATGAGGAAGCGAAGTTGGGAGGAAGAAGAGGCGGGATAACTCAGGAGTCGTTCCCACG
Source organism: Tephrocybe rancida (assembly GCA_018858115.1). Taxonomy (NCBI): domain Eukaryota; kingdom Fungi; phylum Basidiomycota; class Agaricomycetes; order Agaricales; family Lyophyllaceae; genus Tephrocybe; species Tephrocybe rancida. Next base: position 49,886 of record JABCKT010006507.1, read on the forward strand.
ATTCCACTTTCAGTGTCACCCGTCCTCGAACGGCTTGCTTGGGTGGTACGGCTACGTTCCTGGTTAAAATCCGTGTCGTTACCTTGAGATTAGGGGACATTGGCCGGCTCACTTGCAGTCCAACTTTCTCGAGGTGGCCTCGTATGTCTGTCGACGCCATGCGGCGCGGCCAAATCTCTGAGAAGCCAGGTAAGGGCCAGGAGATGTCGAGGAGGTGACCTTAAATGCTTACTGTTTCGATTACAGGTGATTATCACATCTCCGGGTGATAGAGGCGGGCTAGTTTCCTGTTCAGCTTTGCATTTCGGCACTCAAAGCCTCGAGGTTGCCTCGAGGCCTCAAGCTCACGCATCGAATGTACAAATCTCCAAGCCATTTTATGACCGATCAAACCAGCACCAATCTTTGACAATGGCTAACCCGTTTGGTGGAGGAACAAATTTGGACTTGAGCATTGGATGGAACAGGGAACTGTTCAACTGTCGATGATGACGAAAGTGTGCCTCCGCACTACTGTAAAGGTATGTCGTCGTTGATTTCCTTATTGGCAACACATACTCAAGAAGAGTAGTACATATATCAGCTGCATACGGCATACAACAATTACCAAAGCTACGGACATCGACTACATAACGAACGCAATACACGCCCCCATGAGTTCTCTGCTGGAAACCGTTCACGATGACAGAGTCCGGGGACTGGTAAGGGGCTACAAATGATACTACCACGGTACGCCTACGCCTATCACAGCCTCCATAACAAGATGCTCAATCTCCACGGCAAAATCTACTTGTAATCCATCTACTCTGTACTCGCAATCGATGTTCGTTCTGTGCAGCTCCCCAACAGGGTCTCCGAACTTCAGAGGGCTGTCACGCAGCGTCGTGCGGTACGATAAGCAACAACGCCCCCAAGAAAGAAATACCATCAGCATTAGCTTTATAACAGGGGTAGTATTGTTCGAATTTTGTCGTTGGCTTGTATTCGCGGAGGATGTCAAATCATCGGGGTACGATATATGTACACGAAACGAAGTTGTCTTTGCATCTCCTCCTCTACACTGCATACCTCTTACTATAACACTCAAAAAGCCCCGTCCAATTCTCTATCTGGATACCATTGCCAACAATAAGCTTCCGAATTTGTTCCGGATATAACGACGAAGCCATTTGAGTATTATATTTCTATGGTGCGACAACTCCTCGAACAAGCAGCCAAATCACTGCGCGAACAAGAGTACGAAGACGCGTTCATCCACTATAGGGGTGTGGCTCTGCTCAAGGAAGAATTGCCGCAATGAGAGGATTTCACCGTTGCGTACAGCACGCTCCGGCTCACCGATGTGAGGTCGGCATTTCGCTTCAAGACGAAAAGGCTAGTCTTCAAATTGTACCCAGGAAGAGTGCTTGTTACTTGTTACTACAAGGCGGAATGTTGAAGACAGCACAATAAATAATTCACGTGTTATTGGCGGGCACTCGCCAGGACAAGAAGTGTTGTTTGTTCAATCTTGCGGTCGTAGAGGATGTCGACGCCCCAGTCACATTAGGACTCTTTATCTAAGGTTTCATCGACATATTTCTCATGGCTTTCCTTCGTCGACTGGGTCGCAAACTCGTCTAAAAACTCGACCCACAGAAGTTTCTAGGCTTTCCTTGTTCCAGCGTTGACCAGTAGTAGTAGTAGTAGTATATTACCGGCATGGTCCAATCGCTGAACACCGGGGGTCCGAAGTTGTCAGTATACAGAAGTAATTTACAGCGTGCTAAGAAACACTATCTCCTGAATACCGCCTCGGGCCTAAATTCACAACTGGTAGCGAGCACACCGAATTTTCAGGCTGACCACGAATCCAATTATAAAGCTAGGTAATGGGATGAAACATTCATGTTAGAATGATTCGGATGTATCCTCCAGTAGACCGACATGATAGTCCGCAATGTAGATAGGATGTGTATTGTATAAGGAGTTCACGTCATGAGTCAACTTTGCCAGCAGTCTAATGGTTTTACGCTCGTATAGTATGTGTTTGAACAATTATGTGAATGCAATATTTGGAATAGAAGTTGTCCTATACAGGAGACAACATGATAAAGGCTAAGGGGGCCTGGAAGACGCTGCGAGAGCTACGGGATTCCGTTTGAATTCAGTGACGTGGCACCAGTAGTGATGTGGCAATGCGGCCAAGTGTTGCCGTTCCACACACAAGGAACATAGAGGTGTCTTGAAATATGTGCATTAAGGTGATACGCAGGCAGTACGACGCTATTACATCTGACTAGAGCAGTTGTGTGTGAGGTGCGAAGGGGTTTTACTGCGATTATGCGATTTTGATGATGGTGGTTTAGTCAAAGCAGTGATCGCGCCATTTCCCTCCGTCTGTCACAAAGATCGAATAACAGGGAAATGGCCATGTTGGTGCCACTGCACTGTATCTGTAGTAAGGTGCTTTGTCGATCTCGTTAACATTATACCCATATTACTTACATTATATGGAACAATCATCACGATTTTTTCACGAAAATCCATCGACGGGAACTAAAAATTATAAAAGCCACATACAGGCCTAAAAGGAATGATAAGGGTCTTCGTTTACGCCGCTGTCGTAGTAATCGTCGTCGCTGTCATAAGAATCAACGGATCCCATGTCTTCGTCAGGACTTCCATCCCATTTGACCGTTTCGATGTATTCTTCCAATTCAGACAGTTTACTTTCATCAACTGACGAACAATGTTCCACCTTCAAGACCTTAAGGCCTAGTCCAGCCTCCTGTCGAAGCTTGAAGCAACCCGCCACCTTCTTTACAAGGCGCACTCCCGGCGAAGTGGTCTGGATTTCATCCAAATCCCATCCATCGATGGTGAGGCTCTGCAGAGCGGCAAACGAGGGATAACGACGAAGCGCTTCGAAAAAGGAACCTTCGTAATAACCAACGCATAAATCTTGGAGCCGGGGGAGATCCCCAATGAACTGCCACAAAGTGTTTGTCGTAAGCCAGTCAAGCCTGACGTCTAGTGCGACCAGCTTATCCAGGCGGAACGACTGCCAAAAATCGACTCCGAGCTTACCGATAAGCGTATATGAGTTGCTGAAAGTGATGTGGATTGCAGGTGATCCACAAAGCAAAAACGATGGGTCTGCAGGCATTTGGGAGCCCCTGGACTTCCAGAACTGTATGCCATCATACAGTCGGAGTCTTATAATGCAGCCCTCGACGCATTTCTCGATAGCCTGTACCAGTCGTTCCACGGCGAGACTGTGGGGTTTGTCTAGTGGATGGGATAGGTTGACGCGTATGTTAAAGGAGCGGGCATTTCTTGAGAAAACGAGGTGGTCGAACAGGAAGACAGTATCAAGGAGGGAAGTTGAAATCGTCACATCTTCCAGGTGTAACAAATCTATCGGGGTGGAATATCGTGCAGGCAATGGATCTCCAGGCCTGGTCGAACGTTCGATATTATTAAGTGATAGTGAGAGTTTCTCGAGGAGAGGTGTTTGTGAAAGAATGCCCAGAAGTTGTGTCATCGACGGCTCAAAGCTGGCAGGAATATTAGATATGTTTAAGGATTTGAGGTTCCCGCAAGTCGAAAGATCCCATGGCATACCGCACCCTTCTAGAATGAGGGACTCGAGGCGTGGTAGTCCCCTAAATATCGCGTCTGGGAGCTTCAAGTTCTGCTCGGGACCCTTTCCATCCGGATAATGACGGAAACGGAGTTCGAGACGTTCCATCATGGGTGCAGGCTGGTCCAGTAGGACGAGAACGTCTGTAATTTTGAAATTCAAATACTCCAGAAATGGTTGTGTGAGGTTGTTGAGAGTGAGGTTCCCGATACGAGGCAGATGGGAACTAAACATTTCTTTCAAGGCTATCAGAGAATAAACAGGTTTCGGGGGGGATCGGAATCGCGATAAGGGCCGGTATGCAATTGTTAGAAGTGCCATCTTCGAACGCTGCAGCATTTCCTCGACGCATTCCGGATAGTCGAGCGGTATGTCCGACCACAGTTTCGGAGTATATAGTGCCACATCGCGCCAATGCGAACACACATGGGACACGTTTCTGGCCTGTCGAAACTTCTCCCCGTGATTCCAAGGGTCATTGTAGTTGACTTTTCCAGCCAGCTTGACCGCTTCGCCAAAAATGATGCCAAGTATCTCCGGTGGGACTTGACAAATGGCAGTAAGCGCATTGTGGCGACTCTTGTAGTAGCGAATGATTGACTCGTGAGCTTTGATTTGTTCTTGAATATGCTCGGTAGCGACTGCCCGACTGTCCGCAGTCCATGTTGTGCCTTCGACCTTGGGATCCGTGTACGGCACTGTCATATCCCACGTGTTTATGCTGTATGTTGAGATTGTCTGAGATTCACTCACCCTGCATATTACGTTGCGTGTGTGCGCACTGCAACTTTCACTGGTGTGCAATGAGCGAATCCTGGTGGTAAGTGGCGCCAGAGAGATAACTTGGCACAGCCACCTGACATTCACCAACTCCGACTCGGACTCGGAGCTCCGCGTGCTCGTCGTTAACCTCAACTCATGGACCTACTATAGGATCTATTATATTGCAAAACAGATAGGACATATAAACGATTGTATAAGTATGTGTAATCAGTTGACTTACTACCGTCTGTGGAGGCTCATTGTTTTCCAGAATCGCATGTTAACGTTCTTAGCATATCGAGTTCAACTTAAGTCGCTTGGAAGACGGACACGGGTTTTCGTTTAACGCGGGAGCAGATGTTGCCTTTTACGGTGGACGGAAGTTCAATGACGTAGATCTAGAGCAGAGCAGTGACTCCGACACTACGAAGAAGGTATGTTTTTGAAGGTCCCAACTTACAGCACACTCTCTAACTCATAACGAGAATAGTACACACTAGTGACACCCCAGACACACAAAGCTGCGCATCGAACGGAAGAAGTGTTACACATCAGGATGCTTGGAACTCGAGATTCACGACGAGTTAGATGGAGTAGCAGGTGAGTTCCGTATTCACATTTACTGCTTGGGGGAATGGTGAGCTCATTATCTCGTTAAACAGGTGGGTCGTCGAGCGCTCAACACACGATTTCAAAAAAACGACGATAGCTGTAAAGAGGCGGGCATGGCGACAGATACGGAGTGTCGACCTCGCAAATGTTGAGACAGGGATATGGTCAGTCATAGTGGTGGTGCCATGTTTGCTTCAAATGAGGGCATTGCATGAGCAGCGGTGGCGGTTCCGCTCACAGTACCTCTTGGGGGTTCAGGTAAGATTCAGGTTCACACCACAAAGAAGAAGGATCACTGACATGCCATTGGCAGGGTGGACTTCGTGCTGGCATTGCCGCGGTCAAGGGCAACAGCGACTATCACAGCAAGAGCATCGCCCATCGAGCTGTTCGCGCTCCGCACTGGGCGGAACCGCGGCGGGTTGAGAGGAGGGGAGGGCATACTTTGCGGGGCGGATCGCGCTGCACATGCGCAACGGGCTAAATTACGATGGTTGAGTGAGGGGCGTGGTGATGCCGTTCGCCACGGGGATCGACCTCGGGAATTTCGAGTTTGGGAGCTTCGAGAATTGGGTTAAAGGGACGTCTTGTTGGATGAGAGGATGGTGGGGCTTACGTTCTATCGATGGTTCAGCATCGCGGCGCACGCGAACCGGGACTCAACAGTGAGGGGTTACGACACGGCGAGATGAGGAGAGGGTGGTGATGCTGCTCGCCGCGGGGCGTCGACCTCTGGCCTTTGTCAGGGATAAGCTTGTGGCAGGAGAGGAGAGTGGGGCTCACTTTGTGAGGGTGACATCGCGCTGCAGGGTAGACCTTACTCCCAAAAGAAGACAAGAAGAGGGTACTCGCGCTGCTACACAGCTCTCAATCGCAGTAACGCCCCGAGATCCGGTGAGTTCTCCCGCATCACGGTTACACATGGGGCTGAATCTTCGTTATAGCAGGAAAGCACTCAACGACAGTATACTGAACTTGTGAATGGGTGCTGGAAACGGAGATCCTGACGAAGAAACGAGTGAAAATGTATATGGATAGTGACGAAGCGTACTACGGGTATTTGGAATCTGATACCAATTTTATCTTTATTAGAAACGGGTGTGTGCACGCCTTCAAGTTTTCGTAAAATTTCGTCCTGGGCCTGCACCTCAGTAATCTGCACTTAATGATTTGTGCTGAGTATAGACTGAGGCAGAAGCCCGGCTGTAAGTTAATAAAATGTGCAATCTATTTTTCAAGAATAGGGTGCGTGCATAATAACGATGGCAGCATTCTTGTATCCTAGTATCGTAGAGCCTACGATGCTCAAACACGGACACTCTTTGGTCTCCGAATGAGGTGTCATATTGGCCAAAATGTACTACTTCTTCTTATTCTTCTTCCCACTCCCTTTTAACCCACCGACCGGTCTTGTTTCCTCTGCCGTGTCAGGGACGGAGGCTGCTTGTCTTGCCCTCTCCGCCTCTTCCTCGAGTTTCTGTATTTCTTCGGCTGAACAGTATACTTTAGCTGCCTCCCTTATCTCGCTAAGCTCTTGCCCAAGTTCCCTCTCGATGCGAAGTTTGGACGCTAGAAGCATTCCTGACTGGATGAAGGTCGAACGCTGCTCTCTGATCCTATATAGTTCAATGGCGGTCGTGAAACCAATGTCCTTGGCCTCATCAAAGGCGATGCTTCCCTGCTTCACAAGATCAACGAGCGCCGACCGAATCCATTCAACTACGCCATAGTCGCGAGCAAGAACCAGCCTGACGATTGGACTACGACTGGACAACCTGTCCAGTTCCACCCGTAGTTCGTTTTCTACGATAGTGCGAAGACTGTCTTTATTGATATTGTGCGCCTGACCCAATATTCGTGAAAATGAAGACATGTTGGGCTGCAAGATGCGCCTTCCTCGAGCTCGACAAATCCTAATGGTAGTCTCGCCCCCGAGCGTTGCGGCTTCTCCATCCGAAAGAGGCTGAACCTGTTTAACCAACTCGAGGTATGCAGACTCCACCCACTCACGCACACCATAAGTCGTAGCGAGCAAAGCTCGTTCAACAGGTGTTCGTCCCACTGTACAGAGTTCTTCCTGGAAGGCTTGATCTACCTGAGAGCCACAAAACACATCGTCGAATGGCATGGTCATGTCGCGCAAAGAGGCGCGAGCACGAAAAAGGCAAAATGCAGTTTCAATGCCAAGTTTCGTCCGTTCAGCAGGTGAGAGCGCGGCTTCCCTCTGAACCAGCGTCGAATACGCTGACATCAACAGAGTTGGTACAGCGAATTGCCGGGCAAGCACCACCATGTCTACGGGCGCCATGTTCGCAAGCGACAGCTGTTTAATGGCCAAGTTCCGAATATCTAACAGCTTCCATTTTGTCGACAATTTCAGGATCGAGATCCATTCTTCCTTCGAAAAGGTGCGCGTCACTGCAACAGTGCTGTATCGACGCTTGAATTAACCTTATACATAGCCACCGGTGGAAGCTTAAACTTACAGAGGCTGGAGCAAATTCAGCAAGGCACGGAATTCAGTATTCTTGACGCCGTCGAGTTGAATTGGTTCTTCTTTGCCAACAAAATCGGGACAAGTGCCGAAGAGATACTTGGGGACGCGGTACAGGGTATTTTCGACCTATATGCAGTTGAACAAGTATATCGCGTTGAAAAGTTCAAGGCTTACCTCAAGTACCACCATCTCGAGGTAGTATTCTGAATCCTTGGCTTTCTCAACGGTGTCGGGTACCTCCGAAGCATGGGAATCTTCTTTATACATGAGTGGTATATTCGCTACACCGGGCCCAGAGTCACTCTGAAGTTCAGATAGAGTACCCATAGCGAACGCATTATCGAGAAGCCTGGATCTATCTTCTTCGTCGGCGATATCCACAAGACTGGGTTCAACGGAGCCGCTTTGAGGCAGTGTATCCATAGCGAGAGGATCATCGGGCGGCCTGGCGACTCGAATATCTTCTTCATGATTGGGCGGTACATCCATGAGACTGGTCTCAGAGCCTCTCTGAACCAGGGTATCCACAGCGAAAGGACCGTTGTCGGGTGGGCTAAAGTCAACCTCAGTAGGCAGAACCAGGCCATCAACTGCTGAAGATCGTTCAGTATGGATTGTAGCAAGAAAGAGTCAAGAGCTTTACAATGTTCTGTAGCAGTTTCAATCTTCTCCCAGCCTGTATCGAGCATTCTGTTCATCCCAGGTGAAGGTCGACAGAAGGTTGTGGGTATTGGAAGGTAAGCGTCGCTGGTGGATGAGGGGGTTTAAACGCGAAGTTGACCTCGTGTGTGCGTGGCCTTACCGTTTACGTATGCATAGCGTCAAGGCTCGGAATCGAAGCTTTCGGCGCCTAGATATGACTTGGGCATGACCAACTTAGCACTTAAGGTTTTCCTTGTGCCGTTTTGCTCTTGAAAGTTCACGATTAGCAGATTTATGGAGCCTGGATGTATTAATCTTCAGGAAGTTCCAGCATATATGAGCGACAAAGAGCAGAGAGTGTGAGAGCGAGAGAGCCCAGAGAATTCAAGGTCAAAAGAAGTTACATAAACCTTGAACTTACGCACTTGTAGTGAACACGGTGAAGAATCGGTTCATCGGCTGGGCGGCCCGCGACGGCGCGGCTTGGGTGCCACTATTCTTCACTTTCAACCAATTTGGGCATCAACCATCGTGATTCTCAAGCTCGTACTTTGGTCAATTTGCCTAGAAGGCGATGAGTCAGTCGAGCAGGAGCTGGTGTGCCGCTTTCTTTGGGGTGTTGTGGGAAAGCCGATTTGTGTCTCTTCACGATTTCCTGATGTATACACTTACTTTTTGTTGCAGCTGCGAAGTGCTCGACCACGAAATAAATATCCAATTGAAGATCTACACCTGGCTATTTTCCGGTGATTCCGCTCACCTCAAGAGCCTTTCATTGTTCAAAACGAACTTTCCTCCTCACGGCACTTGGGCGTAGGGCTACCGTTGTCTGTAGCACTTCGCAATCATTTGTTAAATTTTGGGGAGGACCTCAGCCAGAACTTTACTGCTAGTCCGACTGTTATGAAACAAGCTGGATAGCTGTATGAAGCGCTCAAGGATTCTGAGATTCAGGCGAAGATAAACCCCCAGCCAACCAACCAACCAACCAACCTTGAGCGGATTGTCGTGGAAGCCAATAATTAGCCATCGTTTTTTCTACCTGCGAAAATTCGTCTCGGACACATCATCCTTTTCTTGTGCGACCAATTATGTTCTCCAATATTTTATGTGGCACCAGACCTCTGTTATACCCTAACTTATACGATGGGTTCATGATAGTTCATGATGATGGCTCCGAGGAGTGGCTGTGCCAATTCTTTTCCTTCCGACCAACCACTACACGAAATTTACAAGTTGCACCAAGGTTGCACGCTGATTGCACACGGTATATAATGCAGAGTGTGTAAACTCCAAAAATTTGCCGCATATGCCATTGATGGGTTGTGGCGTCACAGATTCCTACAGGGATCCCAAGGTCGAGGGTACAACATGGACTGCAGAAAGCCGCGCAGTAGCTGGCGAGTATATCCAAGAACAAATCAAAGCTCACGAAACAATCATCCAAGAAAAAATCAAAGCTCACGAGTCAATCATCCGCTACTACATGAGTCGCCAAAATGCGCTCACTGTTACTTGTCAAATCCCAACAGAGATACTTGGCATCATTTTTGAGGAAGTCGCCAAACTCGCTGAAAAGTCCAACTACGATGGCCCTTGGAATCACATGAAGAAATTTCGACGGGTTAGAAACGTATCCCATGTGTGCTCGCATTGGCGTTGCGTTGCGTTGCTCACTCTGAATCTGTGGTCGGACATACCACTCGAATATCCAGGATGCGTTCAAGAAATGCTACAGCGCTCGCGGATGACGCCTCTGACGGTCGCATACCGTACTACCTCGCAATACACGCGAAAGACTCCAGACTCTTATGTCGCTCTAAAAAAAATCCTCAGTTCCCATCTACCACGCATCAGGAACCTCACGCTCAAGTTCATCAAGTCACAGCATAATCACAGTAATGTCTACGCGCCTTCGACTCTTATCAGGAGCGGGGAACTCCTTGCCCTGCTGGATCAGCCTGTACCCCTGGTGGAACGACTTGAACTTCAGCTTCAACAAGAAGAGGGCTCCAAACCGAACAAGCTTCCAGACGGGATAATCAGGGAGTTGTCGTCGTCGTCACGATTACAACATCTTATGTTGGATGGGTGCGGCATGTCCTGGGAGTTTGCAGCCTTCGGAAACCTGAAATCCCTCGACATCTCTCATGTTCCGCCCAGTGTTATGCCATCGATGCCACATCTCATGGGCATCCTTTCACAGACACCTCTCCTCGAAAAACTTTCACTTCAAGATATCGAACCTACAACCGGGCCTCGAGATGCAGTGCCTCCATGGAATGCCCCACAGATAACTCTGGCGCATCTTGAATGTGTAACGCTTTCAGCTTCCCCCCTCAGCATCATGTTCCTGTTTGACCACCTCGTGTTCTCAAAAAATGCGCGTGTTTTCGAGATCTGTGCCATCACGACCTCGGGACATCTAGTAGACAACGCGTTCGCCTTTTCCGTTGCGCGACTGGTGCAAGCAATCGAGAAATGTGTCGGGGGTTCCATTACAAAGCTCCGTCTAGGAAGCGAAGGAATAAAGTTCTGGAAATCCAACATCTCCGCCATGCCTCCACACGGTTCATTACTCTTCGGGCCCCCTGCGATCGATATTACTTTCAGCGATCTTGGCGGTAAGCTCCCAAACGGTTTCTTGCAGTCATTTTGCTTGGATAGGCTGGTCTCATTGTACTTTGAACGTGATAAGTTCGCCACAAGCACAATGTGGTCTTTCGTTGGGGGCCTCCCCCAGCTCCAAAGCCTAGAAGTGGGTTGTGGAGATGGACCTTTTCTGGAAGCATTTCGTCGATGTCCGTCGTTTACAGCTTTGACGAGCCTCACTATCAATGGATGGGATCTGGATACAACACAGCGTCTTTCGAAGGGGTTGGTGGATTGCTTAGGCCTTCGCCTGGATGCTGGGCTGGCACTTGAGGTGTTGAGTATATACAACTGTTTGGCAGTTGGCATATGTATTCGAGCCGAACTAGAAGGATACAGCAAGAAGGTCGATTGGGATGGAGAAGGAGGTCCCCGTGAGGAAGAGAGTGAAGATGAATATGGATATTATGAAGAAGGCTTGTACTACAGGAGGAGTGTAGAACACGGGTATTTGGGACATTATCACTAGACAAGAATGTGTGTTACTATCAAGTTTTGACCTCTCGTCCTAGGTAGTTCTTATGTTTTTGGCTCAGCTCAACACTTGCACACACTTGACCATCCTGCGCACGTAGGCCAAGGCAAAAGGCTGAGGTTGTCAAAGGGCCGAACTATATCTCAAGAATGGGACCATATGTGCATAACAGCTTCGTTTTGGACCTTATCAATACTGGTATCTTTGTAGTAGAGTAGTCTGTACAGCTACATTCTCATCGTCCTCTCCTGATCACGAACTTTCTGGCCCGAACGCCGGACCGGAGTTTATGACATGTCCGCTATATGATGTTGACGAGAGCAGGTTATGGATGGAGGCCGTTTGTTCCACCCTCTGCGCCTCGTCCTCGAGCAGTGACATATAGCATCGGTACCATTGACAACCTGCATCAAGTCTCGAGGGAGGATATACGCGTGCAGCCCAGCTTCCTTTTCGCACCATCGTGACCGTGCCGCCCTCCTCAACCTACGCCTCAGCCGTCTCCATTTCGGCTTTCGTACTTGACCTCCCAAGATCACGATGGACCCACCACACTCGGCGTTACCCTACCAGACATACTGATAGGTAATTACTTCTGGCTCGATTCAGCACATTTACCCATCCTAACGATCCATCTTAGATTCCTCTGCCGTCATACAATTCTCAGGTCTTGCATGTGGCAAGATTCACACGCGTTCGCCAGTACTCGAGGTTGCGAAACAAAGCGTTTCTCGCTTGAATTCAGCTGCAACCTACAACGCGTTATAGCAGTTATATGTATTCCAGACGATCGTACACCGGCTGGCCCTCATTTGACTTGAGCGCCGGCCATTCCCTTCCTTGTGAATCGATCGTACGTTGAAACTCCTTTCGAATTTTGTTACCGGCTTCGATGCAGGTAGGTACTACTGCTTCGATCGTCATCGTCCGTCTTCTCATACGTGTTTTTAGAAGAGTTGGTTCCCAGTCTTATTGGCACCAACATCGACGCTCGCTATCCGATTATTAGGCCGACTCGAGCTCAAGCAGGGTACCTGGCTCGCGGGTCTTGTATCGGGGACGGTGAGGCTGTGGAGGTATTCATGTCTGTATGGTATGTCATCTCTGTTATAGTGTGTTCCTATTGATAAAACTATCTGCAGCTCGAGAGCGCGATCGTCCCTGCGTCTCGAATTCCCCAACGCAGATTGTAGTCATTTATTGCATTCGTGTGTTTGCGGACAACCTACCTGCCAGTGCGAGGCCAGGCTTCGCATGTCGGAATTCGGACTTGCCTTTTCTCCTCGAACACAACCTCCAGGCAGCGGAAACCACTTTTTGTATCGATTTGCGTCGCAATTCTCGTTTGGCTTCTAGAAATTCCCTCTCCTCGTGGCCATAGACTTCGATGTCGGCAGTGATATTGGTTACTCGTTCAACTCGAGTGCCGGTCATAGGCGATACGCACCATAGCGTGCCCTCCTCGTGGACCACACATTTCTCGATTTTTTGGTGAGCTTTCCTCGGGCGTGAGTGTGTATAGGAGGGCACGGTGATTACTTGTAAGTATTTGTTTCTACTGAAAGGCTGAACTCATTTCTTAACGCTCTAACAGATTTGCTTCGTCCCCACGTGCAGAACTCAATAACAACTTCTTCATTGACACCGCCACACTCTTTCTCGACCTTCCACACTCTTCTCGGTGCCGAATTTGTCGACGAGGCTCTGTTGATTCACGACGCTATCACTCCCTGTGGACTTCCTCAAGAAACGATTGCAAGTTTATACCAATCCCCCGATGCCTCGGCAGTGGTCATTGGCCTCACTTCAACCCCGTGGATGCTGGCGCTGCCTGGCCGGGCCTCATGAAGATACGCAGGAGTGGTGAGGATGTGTCTTGGCTTACGAGGTAAGTTCGCGTTCTTGTACTCCATTTTCGGTCAAATCCCAATGCTCACACTCTTCTATTGGCCAGAACTCCACCGACGCGAGGCGAGCATCAACTCACGTCAATCTTTCGCGCCCCATTGTCTCGCGCACACCCGGCCTCGCACGTTGGAGAGATACATGGCCCCGTGTACAAAGACAGTGTGGAGAAATGCTGCAGTGTTCACGACTTTGGCGCGGAACTCCTCCTTTTTGGCTAGCTCCTCAATCTCGATGGCAAGTATCACGCAGACTGGCATAAACCGGGAACCGCAGTGGCACGGAGCTTTTTTCCAGTCTTTTCGGTCTATCGTGTCGCGATCCTTCAAGCTTCAATCGATTAAGACCCCCTCCCCTTCGCCCAATTTTTACGCACTCGAGAAGAACCGGACGCCTTTGCGCTATAAGTTTGATCCGCTGCCTCTACTAACAGCCTAACAATTGGTGCTCGTTCACAATCTCGAGGTGTTCACGACGATACACGGACGTTCATGATCATGGCGTCTTTCCATGGCTGTGGCTATCAGCAGGCCCTTCATCGACCCGCCACTTGCTACGCTGCAACATTCTTGCTGTTCACCTATATTCACACCTCACACAGGAGATCGAGCTTCCCGATGAGTTCCATGTGGTATGTCTCCCTTCGTTGAAGGGCTTCCTCGAAGGCCCTTCTTCGTTTCATCATACTCACTGCTTGTTTGTTTCAGGGAACCCGGTGTTGCTCCGCTTTGGTCGCGTCATCGACTTTCGGCTGAATACAGGACGAGCAGGAGAATTGTTTTCGGGCGTACATCAAAACGGCACCTACTAGGCAAGAGTTCGACTGGATTGCTCGACGCTCTCTCTCGTGCAGCACAAATGATGAACGCGACACGAAGGGACAGCAGCAGGACATATGCCGGCTATACCCGGGAGTACGCTTCCCACTAATTCACGCTACAAGTAAAGCCCAATGTATCGCCGATGCTCCAACAAAACTCTGCATGTGTCCTGTTTAAGAAAAGGCTGGGGGTCCGAAGCACATGCGAACACAATTTGAGTGAGAGACTCATGTCAACAACATTATTGATGTCGGTGCTAATTCCAGCCGCAGAGACTTGTGTCACAGTGCCACGATGCTCGATCATGCACTCGTCCACTCATTCGCTACTTGTACTCTTACCAAACGGCGACCGATGACTTTGTCCTTAAGAACGCACTGAGGCCAACATTTGCATAGATCAACAGCTTGTGCCTTTTCCGCTCACCCGCGGTGGATCCATTCAAGACATTTGTTACACTCGCTTAGAATGTAGCTTCCATTTGTACTACACTCACCTCAAGGGTTAGTGGAGCGCGTTCGTCTTAAGAATACATTCTTCACGGCCGAACGACCCGTACATAATAAACTCATACCCATACTGACGCGGACTCGATCCTCATCCCCAACCGTCCATCCATCCTCGATCAGCGAATTCTCCCTCGTATTTCCCACTTTACTTCGCAAACTCCAACATTTAGTCCCGTCTTCGAGTTTAGTTAAAGACTGTCAGTCGAGTGAGGATCGCCGTTGGAGTGGATTTGAATCCTGGTACGGCCTAACTTGTGTTCTCGATGTCAAGATGCTCATTTCCTCCTGCCAGAACATGTATATATGGCCGACTTGTGTGCGTTTCCCTCCATGTCTTCCAGCCATTTGGTGGTCTTGTCTAGTACCGAATTCGCCGTTAGAGCGAATTGAATTCTCGGTATAGCCTAGGTTTCGTTTTCAATGACAAAAATGTTTCTGATCATCCTGTCAAGATGGAATGTTTTAGCTTCCATGCTACGGTGGCGTTACATCCTTCCTGCAACCAATGTCTTCGTTCTGATAGAGTGGGCTTGTACACCCTTGTACCTTATAAAAGCCACAGTTTCCCAAAATATCCCCTCGCTGGCCTCATTCAGAATTCCTGTCTGAGCCTATCAATCATGTTCAAGAAGAATCTGCTTGTCCTACTAACAGTCGCTTGCGCTGCGTATAGGGTACATGCCTCTGTCAAGTGTACCTCCATTGCAGTCATTCCTGGATTCTCTTGGTGAGTCGCAGGTCGTTTGCTCTCAGAACTTCTGACACTCAGTGTTTGCCAGCGATGACACTGCGGCCGCAGCCGGGATCGATGTGAATCAACTGACAAAGTTCAACCCGGACCTTGACTGCTCTCTACTTCAAGCTGGAAAGAGGCGTGAGTTCTTTTCCCGTCTATAATTCGTCACATTTGAAACGCATTCCGCGTCAGTCTGTATCACCCCCGGAACGCTCTCAAAGAGAGCAACTGACGCCAGCGGATCCAACATCAGTATGTGGCTCTTATCTTCATGACCCTCCTTGTACTCAGCCGAAACCTTCAGACAACACTGAGGCCACAGCTAATTCGACCGGTGGTAAAGGTACGAGAAATATATATCCTTCTTTTTCAGCAGTATACGAGCCCTAGCAGACACCCAAGGCGCCCGCAAGGCTTTACCTGGGCAGGCGTTACAAACAAACGACTTACATTGGGACGACCCTTCGCCAATTGATTGCACGCAGTATGGCCTCAGACTCTACCGTGCACGGCTTTGGGAGAGTCAGTCTTGTGTCACTTTCAACTCGATGCCCATGCTTAACTCGAGTTCTAGTTCCCGGTGACGCAGATTGGGATACTACATGCAAACAGACCCCGGTCTCAATCCCAGGCCTTATGTGCGTTGTCTCTCTTTTTTTTTTTGGTATACCATGTATTAACCTCTTGCCGAAGAACAAACAAGTTGCCAGACCTGTGTGAGAATTTGTGAGAAGTGAATGGTATTTGTCCATGTCCAACCTACTCATACCTATTGTAGGGGACTCAGTGGAGAATTTGGGACATGGGTCGTTCCGACGGCATTGGATGACACCTACTGGTGCGTCTAAGTTTGGGTCTACAATGTATCGCCCTGCTGATCTGGCAGTAGCCGCCCGAATTGGGGCGACTTTACTTTCGATGCATGTACAGATAATCGTGTGTACACAACCTTCTTGACCTCGAACTATCTCTCACTTCCTCGTCAGTCAAGGCCCACTTCTACTCGTGAGTTCTTTTCTTGTTCTTGAAGGTGAACAAACTGATAACATGAATAATATTCATCAAGCCGGCTTTGGAACATTCAGGGCAATGAGGGGAATTGGGAGGTTCGTTTCAGCCCCCAGAGCTTTCTTTCCGAGATGAACTTCCCATCTAGCGCATGTGTGTCACTTCTCCCGCCACCGTACGTTTCCTTCCAATGTTTTATTGAAGAACACCCTAAATATCAATTCTTCTCAGATCAACAACATTGAATTCAGCAAACCCGATTCCTGCGACAATAAAGGAATACTTGGTATATATGGCAGTAGGTCGAGCCTTGGGTCTATCGGTTCGCAGCAATTAACGCTGCTCAGATTGGAACGTTCCGTATTACGCAGCTTGCAGTCGTTGGGGTCCATTGACTGTGAGTAAATATTCTTTCAGTTTCAAGTGTACATTCCCAACTCGTAGCAGGACAATGGCTGCTCTGATACACCGGGAATACGAAAGTGGTGGGTTGTTATGAGATAACTCTCCGTTTCCGTGTTGCTGACTTGTATCATGTTCATAGGAGTGCCACATTGTTGGATGTGTGTGGACGTCAAAATAAAGTGCTGTATTCAATGCTGACGAGGAAACGTAGGCAAGTAACGATCCATGCGCCCAGGCTGCAGTCGTTCAGGATGTGTACTTCGCAAAGCCATCGTACGTTGCCAGTTGTTTATATCTAAGTGTTTCGTTCTCATGTAATGGCAGGGATTGCAACGGGGATGCCAAAAGTGGGTGTAATCATGAATGTACGATCTTTTGTTGACAGCATTAAAACTGCCTTGCAGCTGGGACTTTTAACGTTCCAGATAGCACTTGTGGTGTTCCACCATGCCCTGATAGTGAGTCTCACTAATTTCAATATGTTCTACCGCCTTTCTGACTCTGGCTAGACATGACGTGGGATTACAAATACGGGATGTGTATGGACTGTTCTTGGGATGGTCAGACTGCTCCTCCAGACCTTAGCGCTACTCAAGAGGATATTCGGGCACGCTCGCTCGCTTCGGAACCTAAGCGGGAAGCATCGTCTGAAGCTAATAAACTTCAGAAGCGTGTCGGGTGTTTGCCTTTCAATGTACCTGATGGACGGACGATCGCCGCACTGGTGAACAATATTCAAGCGTGGATCGGTGACAATGGTGCTGGCCCTACAGTCGACCAAATTGTGGCCAACGACCAAGTTCGGCAGGCCTTCCAGGTAACCTTGGTCGCTTTTGCTGGAAGTTATTGCTGACCATTGACTTGACTAGTTGGCGTGGGCGGACACATATCCGGAACCGAATCGAATGCGGGAAACTGTATGTACACGTCCATTTCTCTCTTCATGTAGACGACTTTGCTGAGCGGACTTCTCCAGGGCGGGTATGCACATACCACTTGTAATCTTGTCTCACGTCCTTGCCTAACTCCAATATAGCTGGATCTATGCAGATGCTCGTAGTATGTCATCGACGCACAATTGCTTCAGATTCGACGCTAACTCACTCCCGATAGATCCACAGAACTTCTTCATCCAACGCGTAACCACTCAGCTGCCGCCCCTCGTTAACATTGACCCTCCCCCTTCTTCCAACATGGCCATCAACATCGCACATCCTGACCTAGAGCCGACTCCGGTGCCAGACGGATTTGTTCTCGTTGCGACTTTCCATACTCATCCCGGCTTTGTAAGTCTACAACGATTTCTATTGTCTTTGACTAATTCTGCTTCTTTTGTTGCAGCTGAGGCCCGGTATCGAGTGAGGCTTGCAATTCATATCCAATGTTTTCTTGGCATACTCATCCTTTCTTATAGCGATCCCTCGCTGCCATCCTTGTTTGATAACAGGAACGAGTGGCGCCGAGGTGTCCCTGGCATTATCATCCAGTACGTAACTATTTCTATTCTTTCAGTAAGCACTCTGATCGTTTTCCGAGCAGTGACCGTGGCGTCACTGCATACGTACGGTGGAGTCCTTGATTACATCATCGACATATAGCTCACATTACTGGTATCCAGGGACCCAGGTCTCGCGCACAGATAGATCCTGCCGGCCCTCAGAACTTCCCCATGGCTAATCAGGACATAGATAACATCGCTGCGCACGACTTTGATCGCGGACGCCAAGTTGGAAGTTGGGCGCCTGCCTGTGTTCCGAATCAGCCTGAGCCTCCCGATGCTCCTTCTACTAGCGGATGCTTCGGCAGTGGCCATACTGAATTGTGATTTGTCGTTCGTTGGCACTCGTGGCTTTGTTCCCTCAATTTCCCTTCTTATCCACTGTCTCCTTGCAGGCCACTGTCAGTACGTACGTCTTCGTGACTCTGACAGTGCCTCTACCTTTCTTTCCTCAGCCCTGATGTTGATCATCTACATAACTGTTGCTTCAACCTTTCGACATCATCCTGGATGATGATCACCCGTCCGTGAATTGTACCACCAACCATTTGAAATGTTATATATGTTGCCACAGACTTGAAGATACATCTATTCTAAGTTCGTGATATCGTATACGGGGAGTCATTCTCGGAGACATTGCTCACACGAAATACCAGGTCTCTTCGTGTCTAGGGTTTTGTAGATACAACTAACGTTTCTGAAGAAATACAACGGGGTAATGGCGATAGGACGAAACGAGCACTGGTGACATCGAGGATAGAAAAGGAAGCGAGTTCAACTGGAAGGTCCGTGTTTCGAGATGCAAGAGATTGGACATTGGCTCCGTGGTCGATATCACAGTACTAAGGCTCGGAATCAAAGCTCTCGGCGCCTAGATATGACTTAAACATGACCAACTTAGCACCTAAGGTTTCCTTGTGCCGTTTTGCTCTTGAACAACTCTTGAAAGTCCACGATTAGCAGATTTAAGGAGCCCGGCTATATTATTTTTCAGGAAGTTCTGGCCTATATGAGTGGAAAACACAGAGAGAGGAGCGCAGAGAATTCAAGGACAAAAGCGACTTTAACTTGGCACTTGTAACGTGATTCGGTCGTGGGTTGAAAAAAATTGACTCCCTTGAAGTTCAACCCATACAAGTTACCATCAAGAAGCTCATTGAGCTGAAAATTGACCCGTTACAAAAACGGCTGATGTATCAAATTTACACGACAGCCACGATGAAATTGAAATACAAGGTAAGGCCGTGATTAGATGAAGAGTATCATCGGAACCGTTACCTGTTATATAAGTTTGTCTTAGTAAAATGTTCCACGGGTGTGCAACATGCACACCCCCACAGCCAACACACACAGCCGCTTCCACATCCACCACATTCACCACTTGGAAAACACGATTAGCAAGACAGCTTTTACAACCAAACAAAAAGACACATACCAGAACATGCTCCTACTCCATCAGCACACCACCGCCCTGCAACGAGAACAATGAATCAGAATGTTTCCACCATGAGCATGATCAATTGAGGGCTCACCGCAGCCCAGCCGCCAATCCCATTATCATTCGCACAATACATCACAGCTCCAGCATACGCGGCGCAGCCACCATAACCATGGTACAACGGTACCGGCACCAGAAACGCCGCCTCATGCATGTCCACTCGTCGTTGCTCCTCGGGCGTCAACGCCCGCGCCTTCCCCTTCTCTCTCTCCTGCGCATCTCGCTCCTGGCGCGCCTTGAACTTCTCCCGCCGGCGCTGCTGGAGCCTCTCGCTGAGGTGCTTGCGGAGCCAGACGGAGACCGCGTTGTGGTCGCTAGGGTGCGTCGCGGCGGGGGGGTCTTCGCGTGCGGGAGGGATGAGGTAGGACTTCTGGGCGCCGAAGTGCTCTACTAGGAGGGAGAGGCGTTGGCCAATGGTCGTTCCGGGGAGGGGGCAGCCACAGTAGATGTAGGACAAGTTGAAGCGGTTCTAAATGTTAGGTTTGCTCTCAGTGACTTGATGCGACGTTTTAGGGTACGGCGAGAGGCACCTTCCAAGCATGACATGTCACATCAAAGGCAGTGGCTAATGTTTGCTCTTCCACCTTATCGTCGCTATCAGATAGTTAGTTGCTTGTGAGGGGGAGATGAGAAGAAAGGACCGACAGGTCAACATATCGGCCAACGTAATTCATACAATCATTGTGGTACGTTTGCCAAAGTAATTGATGGGTACGCCATGCGAGATCAATATCGAGCGTGGGCACAAAAAAGGATGTGTTTGACGCTGACATGAGGTCCAGGAAGCTGTCGAGGAAAAGTCTGGTAAGTACTGTAAATTTAGTTGCGTATTCTAATTGAAACTCACGCATGATACCGCGCAATGGAATGCTGCAGAGCAACCTCGTCGTCCTTCGAGTCAAAGAAACCAGGCTGAGTCCACTGCAGATCGTACATCTTCTTCACAAATGACCCTTGCCGTAGGACCTGCAGCATCTCATCAGTGACCAATATCGTGTGGTCTGCAGGGTGGTAAACATACCGCTCCAACCAGATCAACAGAGAACACGTATGCAGTCTGGTACGCCGAGGTTATCCTCTTCAGCCTACACAAGGTCTAGTCATTGTCTGCACCGAGGTTCGAATGGAAACGCTCATACAAATTGCCTCCCCCCGCATTCATGTTACCTGCCATAGCCTCCCTCAATACCTCCAAATCATACTTATTCTGCGTCAGAATCGCGACGGTCCACTCCTCCGTATTACCTGAAGGCTTCCTGAACGACGGGCCCCTGAGTATCGTGTCCCTCACGAGCTTTCCCCGCACCGTATCGGTAGCGTTCCGGGAAGTCCGCAGAGTCCCACTGTATGCAAACCAAGTCCTAGTCAGCAAACAAAGATACCGAAGCCACTAGGAGTGGGAACGCACGCGAGACTCGGCGTGGCTACATCAGCTTTCACCGCCATTCCTGCCAGATCCTCTGCGAGCTTCCGGGCGCCCAGGAGGGGCCGTGTGAACCTGGGCAGGTTCTGACACCAATACGAAGGGCATTGAACATGGAAGTTCTTCTGGAAGAAGCCAGTGGAGTCTTCTTTCACGTAAGCTGTGGTAGGATCAGTTCGCTGAGAAGGTCGCGGGAGATAGTGTGCATACCGATAAGGAGGGAGCGACGGCACTTTGGGCAAAGAACTTTACGCGTGTGGTGCAGCTCGGCGTCTCGGATGGGGTCGAAGTGACGCCCGCGGGTGGTGGTGTCCCAGAAGTCGAGCCTGGACTGCGTGGGCTTTGATGTTAGGATGTCCTCCAGTTCAAAAGCCTGGCGGAGCCGTTGAGGAGGGCGGGAGAGGCAGGAAAATGTGGTGAAGACGTACGAAGGAGTTGGAGAATACCGATGTCAGAGATTTGAGGCCTCGCAGGGCATTGATACGGCTGCAATCCTCGGCATACCAGCTTACACGGAGATGAGCTTTGGATGGTTGTACTGATGATACAGACGTACCCAGGGTTTAACATGTACGCATGCCACACCTATCAAAATATGAGTTCTGGCACGAAAAGAGGGGAATTATGCACCACGAACCATGAGCACATCGACAGGCGGCAACACATCCCTCGCACACAGATTCAGATGCCCCTCCCTCAGTCCCTCGCACCAAATCGAGAAGCGTTCCACAGCAAGCCCAACGAACCACTCCCACTTCCTCTCCCCCTCCCTCGGCAAAAATGGAATCTTCTCATTCCTCCCACGATGCAACTCATCAGTCCTAGCCCTGAGTCTCGCGAAGGCATGCAGGAGCGCGAGGTGGTTCTTGAGCTGGGCGCTGGAGACCAGTGGTGCATTGGTGCGGCGCGTGCCGATTGCAAACGTTTGAGGGAAGTCGTAGCGAAGCGGCAGGTCTGACTCGAGAGACTGAGGGTAGTCTGGGGGTTTGGGTTTGTCGCTGGTGGAAGCGGGGTGCTTAGAATCGTTGATGTCGTTGTTGGCGGCGTTGTAAGGTGGTGGGGGGTCCATGGCTAGGCCCAAGACGATGTTGCTTGTCGATCTTTATATCCGGCGACTACTCAGCCTCGACGTGGTGGCGACGGGACAGTGCCGAGCCCACGTTTGATGATGACAAGCCATCATAATGCGGTGAAGGTTGAAAGGTCCTGCGCTGACATAGGGACCTGGAGGCTGTATGGATGCCTCGTCATATGATAAATTTAAGGTAATAGACGAGCGCTTCTGAGCGACTCGTGATGTGGGGTGATGATGATTGAAAGTATCCCGTTTGTGCAGGATCAATTGGCAGGAGCTCTAGAATTGTACGTCTATAAACATTAAGATTCGACGCAAAACCTGAAAGTTGGGGTTAAGTACCTTGTCTTGTCCCGATTACCGAGGAGAACATTGACCAATTCAATAAACTTATCGCTGTGCATCTCTTCAACCAATCTCTAGCCGTCTCGATCCGGAGGCGGTGTGCTTAGAGTCGTTTATGCCGTTGTTGGCGGCATTGTAAGGTGGTGGGGATCCATGGCAGGGTCCCGAGATGATGTTGCTCGTCGATTTTTAGCCCAAGTTCGATGATGACAGGCCTTCAAAGATGCGGGGAAGGTTGAGAGGTCATGGCGCAGACATAGGGACCTGGAGGTTGTGAGGATGCCTCTATATATGATAAGTTGAAAGTAATAGACGAGCACCTCTGAGCGACTCGTGAGATGATGGTCGATATTTTGCCTAGATTGACCTCAATGGTATCGACGATCGACCAAGTGAAAGTATCCCGTTTGTGCAGGATCAATTGGCAGGAACTCGTGAACTGTACTTTTATAGACATTAAGATTTGACGCAAAACCTGAGAACCTTGTCTTGTCCCAATCACCAAGGAGAATATCGACCAGCTCAATAGAATTTGTGGCCCCGTATCACTTCAACCAATCTCTGGCCGCCTCGACGTCCTTCGATTCATCGCTCATACATTTGACGTTGATCCTCCTCCCGTCGTGGTCCAAAAGCACAACGAGAACAACAACGTAAGAGAGCTCGGCACTCATCGTGTCTGTCGGGTGGTAGATCATAAGTTGAAGACGGTAAAGCTCCCACTCTCTACGTCTTTGCGTGTCTATACCTAGATGAGGGCCCGTCAGCGATTGAACCACATGAGAACAAGATATACACATACGCATCAGCAACATTCAACCAGAAGTTCGGCTATGGTGTCATACCTGGACCAAAATTTGAAAAAATAGGAAAGAATCAAAAAAGGGTCCAGGCCTGCAGGGCCTGCTCCCTGGCACTGACTCCCTTTGCACATAATTTATATATAATTTAAATCAGAATTTTAAAGATAGAGTACAAAACAAGTCTGCATAGGATCAAATACAAGTACAAGTATATGATCCACTACCTTGAAATTTCAAATTCATATCGTACTCCACTCGAACATGTGTATCAGTTTTTCTGAGTGGGATATGAGTCAGAAAATAATAATAGTATGTTTTTACTCACAAGAGTTTGCATAATTGACATCTGGTCATGCCAGGACAATCAGTTCCATCCCTTCCAACATCTAAGCAAACTTTGCACCACTGACCTTTACATCCTGAAGGTAAAATAGGGTGGTGTAACTATAGGTGTGGAGGTCTTAGGAAGATATTAAATATATTGACTATCTGAATTAATATATTGCTGGGGAGGAGGAGAGAAGGTCATTCTTACACCTTACAAAAGGATCCCAGTATACTCAAAGTAGATTATATTTGGGCAACAGTATAGCTTCCATGGAGTACTTAACTAATATTTTTCCTGCCCTGCGGGGCTGTGAATTTGATGACAAGCCTCAAATGATGCTAAAATCCACTACAATTTCACTTGCACCTTCTGTAGCCTATTCAAGGTGTCTCAGCAGTGAACATATAGTTCTCAGCCCCTGGAACCTAATTTTTCTGCTGCCTGCGGCGCACAGGACTATACACAAGGTTTCACTTCCAAGGTCCAAATGGCTGGCAGCGGCGCCAATTTTTTACCTGACATCATGCAGGTGGCAACTAAATATTGGGGCCATCATGTTTAGGTGCCTTCACTCAATAATCTTACATTTGGTCACAGCATGAGCTAGCCACAGGGAATTATTTGTGATCTAGTTCAGAAAATGATATAGCTTGCGATTTTTGCTCTCAGAAATTATAAAATATAGGGCTTCACCTGCTTACAGTGGATATGTACCATACATAATATTTTTGGAAGCTCAGCATTTGAATATCAAGGCAGAGGATGAGAGTAGTGGATCGGGAGCTTGTTTGCGCCCGTGGGAAACAACTTCTCATTAGAGCGGACTGCCCAAAATGGTCACTAAGTTCGTTCCCCAAATGGTCACTAAGTGTTAGTGACCATATATGGTCACTAAATTTTTGATTTACCATATATGGTCACTAATTTGGTCCAGGTATGGCACCATAGCCAGAAGTTCCCCTGGTCTCCCCCACACTGACATCCTTGGCATCAAATGCTGACAAATGCTTGGCAAACAAAACACGGTGGCTGGGCGGCCCGAGGCGGCGCGGCTTGGGTGCTACTCTAACTTTCAACCGCTATCGTTCAGACCAAGTGCAGAGGCTCTTCAATGGCTCTGATCTTCCTACTAGGGCCCATCGGGGTCGTTACTGAAGCTGGGGTCTCTTGTATTCTCAATGATCCTCTGTTATTCATTACCATTTGGATACAAAGACCATTGACACGTAAGCTGGTCTTTTCCTCCTTTAACCTTATTCTTTTGACATCTTCATAAACTTGCAATTTCTACAATAGGATATGGTGACAATAGAAACCATGTACATGTACGGCATAAAGCCCAATCATCTCGTTGCCCAATGCAACGATTCACATAGAGCAATCCCGTCTCGCTCATCACCAATTTAGCATGCCAAAATTTCCTAAAATCTCCCTCCACGAGCTGACGACGTGTAAAGGAACCAGTCCACGGACAGCAGAATGCTCATGTATCCCCACACTCAGCAGATCGAACAGGCAACTGTCCGGTAATTGCTTGGCATTGGATAGGCAGGCCTACTCCCGGGACATTGTCCTCGCATCTCCTGCTAAAATGCCTACGACTCCGAATTTTGTAAACATCAGGGCTGAACCCGGGGCTGTACCGGACTCCTTGATCTCGGGGCTCGCACATCTTGTGTCAATGGCACATTATAACCTGGCTCGTTGTTTTTTGATTATCGCTCGTAAGCCAACGCGCCGGCAGGAGTGCGAGACACAGGCCCGGTTTTGGAATTTAAAACCCATCGAGATTTTTGACAACATGCCTCTTAATGCTTGCCTTGAAGACGCCTTGGCTCACGCCATCCGGCGGCTCGAGGAGAGAATCGATACCCTTGCAAATGATTTGCAGAGTCTGCGAGAAGAAAACAGACTGAAGCTCGGTGGAACGTCTGGGGCGGAGCAACGTGAAGAATTGATAACAAATATGTCAGTTCCTTGTGGTTTGCGAGATTTGAGCTATCACTCACTGTCATTTTCAGATGCGCTGCGTTGATTATCACGTCTGGCAACGTTCTGGTACTCTCCGAGTATATACTCCCGCAAAATATGGGTGAGTGGTGTGTAGAGAACGCGGAGGCACTACGAGCTGCGCACCACTCTCAGAAGATGTAAGCCACTAGCTCTTTTGTGGCCCTCAAGGATTGTTTGTGACACGACTTCACTTTTACTAGTTCTGAAAGTAGTTGTGAATTCTCAACACACATCAAAAGTAAGTATCAGAGCAATCTGCCCTTCAAGGATGTCATCGGCTTGCCAATATGTCTTCCTCACTGGGGGCACATCTTTGGTTCCTTCGCTCTGGAAATCATCTCTTCGGGCATCGATTCATCTGGAAAGCCAGCTTCGAGATGCCAGTTGATGCTGACTATTCCCCCACTCCATGCCATCTGTCACTCACTTGACTAAAGAGGATACCTATCGAACACGAATTGTTTCAAACATGTCCATGTTGGTCTGAAGATGAAATGTGTTGTTGTACTTTTCTGGTCATGATACCAGTTTGCCTATCGTTCGAGGCAAATTTGAAGACAGATTCAAACTTTGCTTCAATACTTACTTGCGGCTTAAATATATATCTAACGCATTCGCTTCGTCGCAACCTTCCTCGCTTCCTTCCGACCTGCCAGTGACGAGAACCCCTTGCACTTGCTTTGCACGGATGTAAATGCCATCATTACGTCATGTTTCATACTGCTTCAGACGCCAAGAGTCCCCGGACCTCCTTGCAGTGAACCAACAACTGAACATACAGCATCTCCCCAACAGAGTGCTCCTCCATGTTCTCGAACTACTTTCTGACCATGGCCTATACACTTTGGGGTCAGTTTCACGTTGTCTCCATGACGTTGCACTGAGTATGTTCCTCCGGCGCCACAACATCACGGATCCTATCAAACACGTCCACATCACGCTCCCGCCAGCCTACACTCAGGAGGTCACTATCGTTTCGACCCTACGCATCGCTCTTTTCATACCAACCATCGAGACGCTCGTATGTGACTTTCGTAATCTTTACACTCCAGATCGAGCATTGTACCCCACATTCCAGCCACTTGTGTGGTTGCTGGATAGTCTCACCGCGGTTAATGAGCTTAGGCTTAAGCTCCAAGCTCCCGAACTCCTGGATCGAGAACAGAGCTCGCTCTAGAATATAATATTCCAATTATTACACAAATCTCTTGCCGCTAGGCAATGCTCACAATTAGTGATAACTGGTTCGAACGGGGTCCGGTTTTTGTACCGGCAGCTGGCTGGGCTACCCTCCCTGGTCGTCCAAGCCTCCAATTATTACGCCTGGATTGCTGATCGCATGATTCCCAAGCACACGATGGATCCAGAGAGGGTTTTAGGTTTCGCGGCACTTTCAGAAGATATTATTTTCCTCATCTGCCAGTACCTCTCCACTTTAGATCTATGCCACCTGGCTCAGCTTCCCATTCCAAACCTGCGCGGTTGGGTAAGGTCTATTTACCTTCGACGCGAGGATATATCGGACACAAGGATGGACATCAAGCTTCAAGTCTGCCTACCTGAACCTGAACAGCTCCGTGGCAGCGGTTCTACGCTTGACTACCTTAGAGATGGAGAGACGGACCTCTCGTCTATAGCACGCATACACGTCCTTGCTCATTCACCCACTCCTCAGCCAATCAGCCATCTTTCTTGCCAGATCCGGCAGAACAAATCTTCCCTCGTTTTTGAGTTCCTTTACAAGCTGCACCATCTTGTCCTCGCAGTGCCGATAATTCAGAAGTCCACTCTCAGCTTTTTATGTGACACTTCTCTATGGAGTCCAACTTTCCAACTGAAGAGCACTCTCCTCGGGTTAATAAAATCAATCCTTGAAGTAGTGTCTAGGAGGTCATGTACCTCGTACACCATTCAAGGGTCTATTTTTGCAATCGAACCTTCAGTCCGTCTTACTCAGGTTGGGATCAAGGAGATGATGAAAAAATCTTCGTGTTTGATTATGTCGCGTTGTAGCTTTGGCACATTGGCTCCCGTGGATCCTCATATATGGACCGCGAGGAAAGATACACCCAACGTTTTATTTCTCTCCCTCGATTCAGACACCTTCTACGATCCCATCATCCGCGATTGGGCCATCTTACAATTCAAAAGAAGCCAAGTCACCAAACTGGATGTCCGGCACATGTCAATAAGGTTCAGCAAGTTTGTAGGCAGTTTGTCGTCGAGACCGCTATCCAACCTGACAGAACTCCACCTCGCTGGGCACCCCCTCCTTCCCGCAAATATTAGCCTCCTTCGTCAGACACCTCGTCTCACATGTCTTTCCTTACGCGAGTACGACATTGATTGGCTGGAGGAGTCATTTTCAGTCTTTTCGACCAGTGCGGACACCGTCACTTCCTCTGCTGCAAAAGCTCACAGCGCCACATGCCTATACCATGTTCTGGATGACGGTAGGCCCACAGGCCCTGCCCAGACTCCAGCGTCTGGCTCTTTTTCTTGCATCATGGCCCGGTCTGTCTGACTCTGACCTCGACGATATGATCCGCATAGTTGGCCATTTGAGTCGTCAAACCCCTTCTTTCTGTTTCGCTCTGGAGATGTCCCTACAAGCCGCATCGCATATGCATCGCGATGGAGCAGAAGAGGTACGCTGAGGCCCTCACAAATCAAATGCATCTGGCCTGGTAATTCGGGTAACGGAGATCGTATTCTCGAACTACGATCGACTTCCCCTTCCTATGCGTATAGACCTGCGCGATGCACTACGAAATAGTGAGACAATGTTTCCTCGCGTTTGTGTTATTGGGTTCAGGAGTGTGGATAGCAAGCGAATCCAGTACGCGATGGAGGCATTGGAAGGGCAAGGTTGCATTTGGTAACAGTGGCCATTGACGGGATTGTGTTAACACACAAAGAGGCTCTCTATTTACTTGGTATTGTGGGCCATTTGCATGGCATATACGAGTCCTTGATTTTTTCCCTCTCCTTTTTTACTGTTTACTTGT